>JARBEQ010226154.1:0-12232 GCA_030265355.1 Tritonia tetraquetra
ACAGTGTAGGGCCAGCACAATGAAGCTGGATATCTCTGGATCAAGGTATTAAGCCAAGCAGGTGATCAACCCACTATATGCTCTGGATTCCAGTTGGCTAACAAATATATATATATTGTATGGTGTTATAACTACTAACGCTAGATACAACGTTTTGATAACATTTTGAAATGACTTCTCTTTTATTTCCACATTTTTGTTGAGATACACACTAGTGATGATTAGGCTGTTTTTCTGACAAATGTTAAAAATAGTCATCCTTCCCCATTGTGAAACTGTATCAAATAATTTTATCTGTCATTGTTTTAGATAAAAGGAGAAATTCATTCTTGTGTGAGCCATAATTTGGAGAGTCTCCGAGAGAGGGAAGTTAGCCTCCTAGGCAAAGTGGATGAGGTGGTCAGTCTTAAGGAGGAGGCCTTACAACAGCGACAAGCACAGCTTAATCAGGCTCTGGGTGTGTTACAGACTAGAATGGCTTTGATGACGGCAGACTCTGTCTTGGACAAGCAGATGGCTGAGACTTTGACAAAGTATGTGCTGCAATTCTTAATATTGTGTGTAGAGTTATGTCTTTTTTGTTGTTGAAAAAATGTATTATTTGATTTTAGAGGAAAGTCATTTTAAATTGAAGCAAGAATTAAGATTCATTACTTTTGTCTCAGACCAGCAGGGCAGATTTAGTTTTTATATCAAAAGATTCATAGTTTGAGAGTAATGGTGTTGATCCTCTCCTTATTGTGGTAGAGAGGCTTGGGTGGTCTCATGATTTTGAGGGCTATACCAAACAGGTACAACCATATTGGGAAGGCCTCAAATGAAGATCCAGACTAAGAGGTCCCAGGGCCTGGTAAGGGGGGTAGTCTCCGACTAATAATATAAAGCAAGAGTCCAGTTGTTACTTGTAATATTTACTTATTAACCGTTTTTTCCCCCAGATTTAATGAAATTGATCTCTCGCCTGGCGAGACACCTCATATAGCTTTCAGAGCAGATCATATGTCACTACGAGAGAGTATTCTAAACTATGGACGTGTAGATGCTAACGCTTTGCCCCTTCCCTCTGCTTTTGACGACCCGGGGAAGCCCTCTGCCAGTTTGCCTCGTCATCTAGAGGAATATGATGATGTTGATCATCACATTTTCCACAAGACTGTTGAGGAACTTAAACCAAATAAGACTGTAAGATTTGATTTCTGTTGTTGGGGGGGGGGGGGGGTGATTTAATGGGTTTTTTTTCCCCTCAAAGTTAAAAAAAAAACTATAGCATTTTTATTGTGCATATCAAATTTCATTCTCTTAGCACTTGACCATGTTTTTTTTACCCCCGGCAGGCCACTACACTCCAATGTCCTTCGCGCCTTCTTTCTTTATCAGTAATCTTTTGTCCCCCGCGGGGACCCGGGGTGGTAAAATAAATAGGTCCTCTGTTCATCAACAGGAGGTGCCACCCATGGACTACATCATTTCTAGTAGTCCATGGGTGGCGTCTTGTCGGATCTCGCTCTAACCCTCTTTCCTTTTTCTACCCCACAGGGGTCTGGGGTTTATAAATGGACCCTCAGGTCACCACGGGCGGTTGGTGCCACCCATGGACTGCGTGTCTTTCCTAGTAGTCTATGGGTGACATCATCTAGTTACCTTTGATTTGTTTAGAGCCGTGTGGCGGGTGCTGAAATGACCTACCTGTATCGATAGAGCCCTAAAATAGCAACAAACAAACACTATTCACTATTCAGTGACACTCCTTTGCCCCTACAAGCCTAGATCCTCTGCATTGTTTACCTACAGATTATTTCATCGTTTCAATAGAATTTGAAAATGTTTTTCACCAATTCAAACATTTTTATTTATTTCTAGTTATACAGACAGTATCAAATGCTAGCCATGGAATAAATTTGTTTCATTTTCTTTCAAGTGAACTCCAGAGTGTTAAAAGTATCCTTGTATTCTGTCAGTGACCTTTTTATAGGGACGATCCAGTTTGAATGTAGTCCCTCTTCTTTTTTTAGATTACTGTAACCATTCCTAAGCTGTCTACAAGAATGGAAGATTGGCTTCAAAAACGTCTAACTTCAACTACAGGAGGGACCTGCCAGTCCCCTGTGCGTCCCAGTCTCTTGGCAGGCTTTGGTCCCAATAATTACAATAGCATGAAGATGCCATCTCAGTCATGCTGCTCCCCGTCTTCAGGGGATGCTAGTAGTCTTAATAACTGGCTCAGTCAGATAAAGACCCATGCTGATCTAGAAGAGGAACATGACTTTGAGATCGTGGATAATAATCGTGATAAGAAAGGTATGTTTTTCAATTGCTGTTTGAATATGTTTTTATTAATTACATGGCCCTCTTATAATTTTTTTTTGTTGGTTTATCAGTTGTACGTTTGTTATGCACTGAATGGTAACAAACTGAATGATACAGAGGGATGTTTCCTTTTGGGTTTTGAAAAAGATATTTTTTTAAAATATATAATTCTGAGAAAAGGTTGCAAAAATTTTTGCTTAATAACATTAATCCTAGTCAAAAGTTTAAAAAATACGGTTAAGAACTCGGATTGTGTTGGTATCTGGTGGTATTGAACCATGGGTGCTAAAATGACCTTTCTGTGTTAAAAGTACCATAGAAGTAAAGCATTGAACAACTTGACCAATCAATAATGAGGTAGTAAAAAGTTGGCTGGTGCATTTCAATTTGTTTCGTTTGTCAGTGCCTAGTATTTGCTGTAACTGGTTGGTTGGAGTCCTATTGGAGATGAATGCTAAAAAAAATTTGTAGGTCCTGTGTGAAAGTTGTACACGTTAAAGAACACTTGGAAGTTGGAAATCGAGAAGAGTAGGCTGAAAGGCTGCTGTCTTGTCAAAATTAATTCCTACCACAAAAGAGTCACAGTGGGCTGACCACCTGCTTGGCCTAATATCTTGATCCAGAGTAAATCCGCCTCATAGAGCGGGCCCTACACTGTAATGGTAACAGGGAACTGGTTAGGAAAGAAAGAAAGTCTTGTTAGATGAATTTAACATCTTAGTGTGGTGATTTAGTAACTCATATTTTACTCACTCTTTATTCATGCAGATGAATGTGAAAGCTCCATGTATAATTATGAGGATTTAAAACCATGGTTGCACAATTCTCCCGACTACATGGAAACCCTTATGATTGCACAGAGGCAGAGCCAGAATTTTTTTCACCATATCCCAGTGGATTCTAAGGTTAGATGATATTATTGTTGAAAGCAGTTTATTTTGAATGCTTTGGGTTTGTTGTCTTCTTCTTTTTCTCGTTCACAAAAATATATATGTCTTCACCTGAAGTCCTGTCTCCTTGATAAATGCCAGTGTCTTGCATGTGTTCTCCAGGCCCCCATGTAGCTTGACACTGAGGGACTCCTCCTCAGGCCGGATGGTAGCACACAGGGCACTGAACAATCTGCAGTTCTGTAGAACATATTCTGTTTCTCTGCTTGACCATAAGGGCAAAGCGATGTAAAGGAATTGTTCAGATAGGATCACTGCTGGCATTTATATAGTGCTAGAGAGATTTACATCACTTGGAAAATCGATACTTCCTTCTTGTTATTCAACTTTTGAATATACGGTTTAAAAGTTAAAGATACCTATTCAATTATATTATACTTTTAATGTGTTACTCATACATACCTTTGCCTTTTTCGTTTGATAGATATTATATTATCATGTCATCTCTCTCTAAGTTTTATACTTTGAGGAATCTGGACAGTGAAGTTCAGATTTGTGATATTTCGTATATAGAGGTACATTGTACTGTTTTACATTTTTAAAGACTAGTCTATATTTACACTTTAAAAAATTATGATGGATATATACAGTCTACTGCCAGTTATCCGACATGCTCACTTATCCGACAGAGTTGCTTGGGAACAAAATAGATTGCTATATATTCCCTATTGTCTCACATATTCGTTTTTCCGACTCCCGACACTAAATTTTGGGAACAAAATGGTATATTATCATTGTATTAAAACGGACCAGATGTTGACACTTATATGCGAAATGTAACCGACTCGCCTTCTACCTTCTGTAGAAACAAAGCAATAGCAGGTTGCGATAAACACTCAGACAATTGGTCTTCACACATACCTTCATGATATGAAGACAGGTTTTTGGCAACAAAGCTATTGTTACCTACTCCTCATCCATGTCTCAGTGTTTCAACAGGTAATGCATCTGTCATCATTGTTGGAAAGATATGATGTGGCAAGATAGCGCCTGTATAAGATAAATGGATGCCTTGTATTGAGTTAACGCATCTTCCAATCATATTCACGGGTGATTACGACAATGTAGATATCTGCCGATGGTTGATGGCTATACAAATTAGCGATGGAAGAATTGATTTGCATTATGCATTATCTTTATACTGCCTTGAGTGGTAAAAGCTCCCAGTTTTTAACAATAGCTTAGGGGGTACCCATAAAGTCTGCAGTAATTTGTTTATTGGCCCGTCTTTGATTGACTGATCAGTTTATTGCTCATGGTGCCAGTAAAGAGTTGTGGACACAGTGGGCTGATCACCTGCTTGTCTGAAACTCTGATACAAAGAGTTTCTGGCTCTGTGTTCAGTCGTGTTTGATGGTCGGGGTGCCTGCATTTATGGCAGGTATCTTGTTTGCCTTTCATGGCTGAACATAGAGCTGGCCCCAACACTTCTCTGCAGTATTAATGGGGCTCGATCAAACAAACAAATTGTTATATGCTTTTCGCTAGTAGTATCATACTATGTATGCACTGCTGTGTACAGTTCTGAGACTCCGTTTTACTTTTTTCCATGCTTTGAGCGGAGACCAGACCGGAGGTGAATTCACTTATCCAACACTTTTAGTGGCAGCGGATGATGTCGGGTAACTGGCACTAGACTGTATATGTTTCTTTCTTTCTTATCCAATTCTCTTTTACCATTACAGTGTAGGGCCAGCACTATGAGGCTGAATTTCTCTGGATCAAGATATTAAGCCAAGCAGGTGATCAACCCACTGTGACCTTTGTGGTAGGGATTAATGTTACCCGGACAGCGGCCTACTGTTATCGATTTTTTAACTGCCAAGTGTTCTTTAACGTGTGCAACGTGCGCCCAGGACCTCCAAGTTTATCGTCCGTCTCCGATAGGACTAGGTTATTTGATCCCACCTATCTGAATGGGATCAGGGGAGTGGCATAGGTTTTCACTGAGTTTCACGGAGAAAAATACCCGACGCTGCCGGGAATCGAACCATGTACCTTTCGCTTCAGATGCAAGAACTGTACCTCTGCGCCACAATGACCTCACTGTATATGTTTAGAAATAGAAATCTTATTTCAATTAGGTTTTAACATTTTAGACCAGGAGACTACCTTCCACTGGGCAGTGAAATGATCTTTCTGCCCCCTAAAACACCTTATAAACAAACTGATGATATGTTTTCGCCTCCCATCTGCCAGGTGTGGCTACAACAGGCTTGCCAGCAAATGTCTAGATTGGATGAGATGAAACACAAGGATTTTTTTCACCATATTAGCAAGGAGCCATCCACTTGGCTGAGATCAAGGGCCCACAGCAAACAGACATCTCTATACTTGAATGGAGATGCAGAGGATAAAGGGAAAGAAAAACCTGTGAGCTTTATGGACAAAGGCATAAATTGGTGGCTGGCAGTGAATGTAAGAGTTAATTTCTTGCTAGTTTTAAGATTGTTTTTAAGTTATGCACCATGACATTAATTTTTTGGAATTGCTCAGGGATCAGAGTCTAATTAGAGTAGTATTGTATTGAAAATTGATTTGGAACCTCAGACACTGGTTTTGATTATTTGATAGTGGTGAAAGTAGAACAGATGATGGGGTATGTAAAAAAAATTATTTCTGTCTCTATTTGTAATGTGATTGCTTTTCTCTTTGTTTTGATTTTATGGCCAGCTTATCTATTACGGGACTTGAGGAAGATACTTACTATTTTATTGCATTTGAAATTGTTTTTTTTATATAAAAATATTTTACTGTGACAAGTTTATGCCTGGTCGAATTCTCTGTTGTTACTGTTTGTTACTTAACCTGCTGTGTTTTGATCAATCCAAGATTAAATTTATAACAATCTGTTATTCTACTTGTTTTGTTTCATACTTTAGAACACACCCAAGGAAGAAAAAATGGAAAATGGCAACAACAATAACAATTGCTGTAGACAAGATCCTTGGCTGATGACACCATCAAAGCTGAAAGGGGAAAGTAAAGCTGCCTCCATACCTTTCCAGTTGGAGGATATATGCAAGGCTAATGAGTTATGTTTGAGTCTGTCAGACTGTGTTTGTAAACCCAACTGTGTCAGCCTGTGTCAACAAGAAATGTGTGGTGTGAAAAACCCATTGGATCCAACCAAGGTGTTCAACCCTGTGCAGCTCCCTTTATCCCAATGGCTGATTCCTGATGATGATGTAGTCATCTGTGAGAAGTTGGATATGTGTCACGATGAGATGGCAAATGGTGAGAAAAATATACCCATGGATTCTTGTGGTGAGAGCATGCTTAGCCACATTGCAGACTTGAGCAGTGACCAGTGGTTGATCAAACCTCCCGGTCTGTTATCAGAAACAGATCTCAACTCCGCAACTCCACCATTTAAGCATATCAAAGAAGAAGCAAACCTATGGTTGCAGCAAACACAAGATTTTTCATCCACTCCTATCATCGTGGAGCCTCACCCCAAATCAATGTTTAATATGAACTACTCATGCAAGTCATTCTCAGAGTGGTTGTTGCACCCTAAATCCGAGGACCCATCCAAGGAGGGGGATGAGATAATGAAAGAGGAGTCTGAGGGATGGAGCCTCTGCTCTTCTCCTTCTAGCTACAACAGCGACCAGTTTAGCAAAGATGTGAATGTGGCCACCAGCTACATGCAAAAATGGATTCTATAAAATCAGTTTTGAACACAATATCTCACTGCACACAATTGATCTTCCCTCTAATTCAAGCTTTACAAGTTTGATGTACAATACTGTTATTTATTTGATATTACACAGTACAAAATGTATATTTGTCTAAAGAATATTTATTGCTAGAATGCCATTGAGCTCAATTAAAGGAATTGCCATCCAAAGGCAGTATGATGTAACTGACTTGTAATATTTTTTTTTGCTGCTTAGACTTCCTTACAAATAAATACTTATGAAATACAATACCCTAACGCATGTATTTGAAAATACATTATACATTATAAGACTTGAGATGCGCTCAGAAGTGGTGATCCCTCCTTTGATATGATCTTTATTTGCTGAAATGGTTTCAAACTTCATAACTTTTATGGAGGTGGTGATCAGGACTGAAACAGTGTAAAAGAGGCTCCATTGTCTCAAGAATTGAAAGCAAAGGTGTAAATATACCAATAAAGAAAAGAACCGGTGGTGTAGAGGCTAGTCATTGGATAGCAGACAAACTAAAAAGTGCATTTGAAGGTTTTGACTGCAACGTTTTTGACTTTTTACATTCTGCTGTCAAACCTATCATTACAAATGATACTTGTCACACGATAAGCGCCATTTGAAAAATAAGGGTTTTTGACAACAAAGGGCGATTTGTATTTGTGTCATTTTTAAAGAGGGGTTTAAATGCAAAATGTGAAAGGCGCTTATCATGTTTTGCGGTCAAACCCTTCATTTGGAATTGTGTTATTTTTCAAATGTTAAAACATGTTCTGAAAATTGACATGAATATGTTATATTGTTATATGTTACAACAATGTTTGCTTTGTTTTCAATAGAAGAATGTAATGGAAAGCTGCTTTTTATTTCACATAGACAAACTATATATGAAATACCTTTTTTTCCTTCATTATTTTCACTGGTGTCAGCATTCAAACAGTCATTTTGAAACTTTCCCTGTTTTTATATGAAAAAAATTCCCATGAGTATGTAGTTTACCTGGGTTTTGTATGAAATTTTGGATGTTAACATTCTATGTAGCTTATTTACCCTTCACTCTTATTTGATTCATATTTGGGATGATTCTGGAATCTTCTAGTGTAAAAGTATGATTTATATTGTGTTCAAAGTATGAGTACCGTGACTCTATAGAAGGCATGGGTGGGTCGGGTCTCCACTATGAGGCTGGATTTCTCTGCATCGAGATATTAAGCCAAGCAGGTGATCAACCCACTGTGGTGACCTTTGTGGTAGGGATTAATTTTGCCCGGACAGCGGCCTTATTTTTAACCACCAGGGGTTTAACGTGCGCAACGTGTACACGGGACCTCCGAGTTTATCGCCCGTCTCCGATAAGTCAAGGTTCTTTGATCCCACCTACCTGAATGGGATCAGGGTAGTGGCATATAGGTTTCACCGAGTTTCACGGAGAAAAATAACCAACGCTGCTGGGAATTGAACCCTGTACCTTTCGCTTCAGAAGCAAGAACCATACCTCTGCGCCACTCGGACCCCAGAAATTATGATTACCATCATAATCAAGATCACTTACAATCTTTGAAACATTTTGTAATCAGGTGACTGCCCTACTCTGATATTATTGTGTCTTAGTAACACTCATTTCCAAAAATGATCACTCACAAAACAGATTTGGTAGCTATGCCCTGGATGTGCATGTACATGAAATCTTCAAGACGACTTTTGTGACAATAAGAAGAGTGTGAAACACAACTTCCCATGTCTACGCATAAGGATATGTTTGTTTCTTGTACTGAGGTGCTCCTGAAAACATTTTAATATTATTTTTTTTAAATTTAATATATAATTTATTTTTTTTTAATTGAATTTATGCTTATGTTTATCAATATAGAAATATATATTTATTACCTCACTGGCTACCCAACCAAAATTTTATTTTCTCTCTGGTGAGAGATGTGTATGTGTGTGAATGCTGGAATTTTACCCCCCAAAATAATATCCAACTACAGTATTTCCCTAAGCAAAGGGAAGTCACTCTATTTTTCACACTCTTTCAACAGAAGTGGCTAGGTTTAAAAAATCACAAAAAATACTGTGTCCAAAAATCGGATGTAATTACCATAAAAAAATGGTCTTCACAAAATCATTAGATTATACAACGTAAGATTAAGATATTGGTTTATTGTGCGCCAGTTTACATTACTACTTCTGGTGCCGTCATCGTTGGATCTACTTTCACTAATAGCGAGCATCAAATAATCAAAGTCGATGGTTCGAAATCAACTTCAATATTACTCACTGTGGATTTTTAATACTGTTTAAAATAGACTTTGGTCGTATCGAATGTGAACAAACTTCAAAAATTTGTGACGGTAAATGGTCCCGTTCAGTTTTTATGACATAAAAAAGAGGGCGTATGAATAATCTTGACACATGAATATTTTGCCAACAATTACTTCATCTTTAGCTATCCATGGAGACATCAAGAATAAACAAAAATAAAGGACATGTGGCTTTACTCTTATTGCAATTCACAACAATGAACAAAAGGAAGTGTAAAACCCCCCTACGTTATATTATATAGGCTGCTGGTTTTGTGCGTATGCGTGTGACCCTGTGTAGGTATCGGCACAATGTCAATGATTGTATTTCACGTATCGATAACGCTTTCACTCTTTAAGTATAGTCAAAGAACACAAAGCAAAATGATAACCTACGCCATGGCATGATTATCCAATACTCGACTAATGAATATTACCTGTGTCACGTGTCTGTCTTTGTCTAGAATAATTATATTCAATATTCAAATGCATTCACGTTCGTTTTCACGGACTGTCCAGTCTTGTGTCTAAGTTGTCCATAAATCCCTTGTTGAATTTGACTAATGACATTTTTTAGCTGATACTGATAGAGATTATTTCTGCACTTATCATCAAGATTCTATCAGCTGATGTCAGGTTCCTTCCAACAAACTGTATAAAGAAGACAGTCGAGCAAGCTGTCTCGCTTATCAAATTTGAGTCAAGAAGGGCAAAAAAGGGGGGAAATTAACTCAAATTCTTTGGTTGTGTTTGCGGGGAGGGCTAAACCAATTTATAATAAGACAACTAAGCTGTGATATTATTGTTCTGAGTGCCGTTTCATTGTACATACATTAACTTATTTCATTCTGAATAATAAAAGATTTAACTTTAGATGCCAATTTCTCCCGTTTTTCCTTATCGAGGTATGGTGTACATACATGTTTGTAACTTTGTCCTTAATTGAGATGTCATGAAAATTTAAACAGCATTTTACTTGGGAAGGATTGCACAATGCGGCACCTTTACTCAGACCACCACACATAAATATGCACAATAAATCTAATCCTTGATTGATGATTGTGTCACTGGAAAGAAAGTTACCTGAAACTGAAAGTACACAAAACAAACACACCTCGTCATGCATGCATGTTTTGTGTGGAAAAGTGAAAGGAATAGAAAATGTTTGAATATGATGGGCAACATATTTTCTTACCTGCGACCGTTCTTCATATAGGTTGGTGGCCAATTATTTCCTAATTTATTAAACAGTTTCATGGACACCCAGCAGCCTATATAAGGTCTTCCTAAACAAAAACAACAGTGAATTATGAATGTCGACGTTTTCTTCAATGAGAAATGGAACAATTAAATTTCGTTTATGTCGATTATTCTGAAAGTACTGATTTTTCCAAAAAACTTATGCGAAAGGCACTAAAGAAAAATATGCCCTACCAACCACCATCATGAAAAATTTCATAGAAGTGCGGTGCGTAATAAAGTTGTGAGGCCAGAAATTTTGGAAGTTCATACATTACTTTTCCCCTTTCCAGAATAGAGGGACAATATTGCAGATGAAATTTGATGTAAATGATACTTAACATCAAAATTTTCATCATCTCTCTGATATTGAATATTGGACTAAGAAACGTGGATGATCATTAGCTTGATGACAAATAGTATTCCCTCCAATCAAATCGCTAATTAGATAATGATATAATGTGTGTTTATTATCAACATTTAACATTCGGTTCATTAAGAGGACCAAAAATATTTGTTATATTTATTTTTTTGTTTTCAAAAGGGCGTAAGTTAACTTTAGAACTTTTTGTTCCTTTCTGAATTAACCTTTCAATGTAATGTTAGGTCTATGTGTAATAAATATATTTTCTCCACTCTATTACTATAGTATCTTTTGTTTGTCTAAGTCAAAAGATATGTAATATTGTGGTTCTATACCTTGACATTAGTAGGCCGTACAGTGAAACCTCGTTATATCGCCAACTCTGGGACCAAAGAAATTATCCAATCTGCACTAAGCAAAAAGCGAGAATGGTGGTATATCAAAGTTTTACTATAATAACTATATAACATGTATATATATATATATATATATATCATTGTGTAGAATTTCAGCGGTTTGGTGGAAAATGTAGTAGGGTAAGTGATGTCAAGGTATAGATCCCACAACTATGACTGTTACTGTATATTTGAATTGTAAAAGAAAATTATTTTTATTCATTAAGGGCTTGTGCAAATGTTATCTTCATAATAATGATAATTATATAATGAAATGCCAAAAGCAGTGTACTATACCGGTACAAAATTAAACAGAAAAACCCAATTTTGAAGCTTTGTTTTGTTCTTTGATTCCTATCCAATTTCTCTGTTTATCATATAATATTGCAGTGTAGGAGCTAGCCCTCTTCTTGACACTCGGAATGCTGTAGCTCAAGAAGTCTGTTCAGAACTCTGTGGACACAGCAACCCATGATTTTCTCAAAATTCAAATACTTTAAAGTATTTCGTTGAGATTTTGCATGCAGTCAAATGATAAATTACATAAGTTAAGCAACTGAGTGTATGTCACTGTATAATGAGTGAGGATAAAATAAGAGTTGTCCCCTTGGATTGATGTAGTTTATGGAAGTATAAACTAAATAGAACTTTGTGATGTCGGTTTTTTCACTTTAAAGGTGCTTGAGGTCTACTCACGAGTTTCGGAAATTTCCGATTTCAACTGAAGGCAATAGCAAAGTATTTTGAATCGAACATTAGCACACATAGGAAACATCACTTTCTAGTTGACCTGGGAAAAAATGCTGGAGTTTCTTTCTTTCTTAATAAATAACAATAACCGTTAGTACCTTTTGGTGTAAGGTTTATTTGTGATACACAAACTTGATCGCCATTGATCCCTATTCAGTGACATCCTCTTTGCCTCTACAAGCCGAAATCCCCTCTTTTTTATTATTTCTGAAACTGCATCCTGCCACATTTTCTTTGGTCTCCCTCTAGGTAG
>JARBEQ010226266.1:0-12231 GCA_030265355.1 Tritonia tetraquetra
TTGGTCATGAGGGTCCACTGAATTCCATTTTGTCTACCTTCAGTTGACCTCTTTAAGATGTAGTCAATAGCCAATAGGAATAAAAATGGCGACAGTAGACAGCCCTGGCGGACACCAAACAGAGGCATTACTGGTAGCAACTAAAGTGTTAAATTAGCAAATGTAGAAGTTCATAGTATTAGCCAAATCTATCTCTATTTTTTTTACATTTTTGACACAAAAGTTGTAAGTTCACTGCTCTACAATATTGCACCCATTTTCTTTCTCAAAACTCCTTTGATAACAGTAAAATCACAGAGTCCTTACATAAAAAATGCACAACTAAGCTGACATTCATATATTTAAGATTTCACAATGACTAGATAGTGAGCTAAATAAAAGCAATCAACTTAAATCAATATACAATAATAATCAACTTCCCTCATTTTTCATATGTTGGAAACTCCTTTTGAAATTGTAGATTAGATATGTTTGGTAAAAAAAATGGTGTAAATAGTATAATATTATAAAAAATATCAATAAGTAAATGTCAATATTAATTACAAGCCATAATCACACCCAGCTCTGCAAATTTCTGCACTGCATTTAACACCACCCAACGATATATTGTAAACATCCATTCCTGAAAATTTCATCACACAATAGTATTGCTGGATGCTGTGTACAATTGTAAAACAAAGCAGAGCTGTGGCTGATAGCTAACATACTAAACGTTGTTGGTTCATTTTTTCATATGGACAAACTCAAACCCAAATGAGAATACCTAGTACAGGTATCATTAAATCTTTGTACCTCAACATGGGTTGCCAACATATCTCGTCAGAAAATCTTGCACATATGTGATATCAAACACATTCTCAGTACCTACTCTAGTTATTTGCTCTTGACCATCATTTAAAATCTATGAAAAGTCAATATAACAATGTTTGAACACCAAATAGCCAAGTCCACCTTATTTTGTTCTAATTTTAATGACCACTATTGGTATTGTGTATGTTTAGGACTATGTGCTCAAATGCTATTAGATGAGTCGTGTGTTCTTCAGGTACTGTATCAGTGTGTCATGTATGAACCGATACTGTCCCACTGTCTGAACCATATGCATGCGTTGATTCCGGATACCGGACAGAGCCTTTGGAAGATCAACATTCTAGAGGGGAAAAAAGAAGAATTTAAAAAATAAAATAGCAAAAATAAATAAAGTTAATAACAACACATTTTTTAAAGGAAACCTGACACTGAAAGGTAAACTGAAAAATGTTTTTTTTTAAAAGAAAGAAAGACTTTTTCAAACTAAACCACTATGAATCATCAGGTAGAGACTTAAAAACCAGGATAAGGTCAATGCCCTCAGATCTCCAAATCCAAAGGTAAGCTTGTCAAGAACTTGGACAGGCTCATACAGACTTTCTCCTTCATAGACTCATATTAAAGGCAGTTCAACAGATTCTATGTGATTCTCCAGGGTAGAGCCATGAAAACTCTGAAAGATCCAGAGCCCCGTAAAAAATTCTGCATAATGCAGTTCTCGAACACAGACCTCTGTATACAGAGGCAAGTGACTTAACTACTGCGCAATGGAAGACACCACCAAAAAGTTGTATGTGACAAAAAAATAAGGAGAATAAAGAAACAAGCTCACGTGATTGTGTTCCAGGCACCACTTCATGACCATGGTCAATACCACAACCCCTGTCCTGCCCACGCCAGCACTGCAATGCACAACCACTGGACTTTTCTGTCCTCGACCAGATTCTGTCTCTGCTAAACGTGCAACTGACTCAATTTCGTCTACGAAACCTGTAGTCAAAATTAATTAATGAGTGAATTAAAGCGAAACTACATGACAGATGCAATAAAAAGATGCAGAAAAATGTAGAGGATATATATATATATGCACAGTAAGCCAAGTTGACAATACTGAGTGATAAAATAAGTAGGCCATAAAGAATCAAGGAAAGAGACAAAAAGAATGTAAGCAGAGTTATTAACTTCTCAGTTATCACACGACTATATATTTTATCATCTGGCGACCATAACAATAATTTTACCTAAAAATCCATAAGTATCATCAGGGCAGCCATGATCTGGCCAGTCTGTGTACTGGAGATGCCAGACCATGTGTATCTGGTCACTGGGAGCATGGCGCAGAATGATACGACTCGTCAAGTAGCACAGCGAGTCATCTGTAAACTGCAACTCTACTTCAAACTATAGAAAGTAAGATATAGTAATTGCTATTATTCAACAAGGAAAAATATGTGAACTGATACTTTAGTTCTTTTCTTTTTTAACCCAATGATATCATATAACCAACGATTGCCAATAATAGATACAAACTCAAGCATTTTTACCGAAGTCAGCAAGAGAGTGGTGTTTCCTTTGTTAGCTAATATTTGATTCAAAATACTTCGCTATTGCCTTCTGTCGAAATCGTGAATTTCCAAAAGGCAGAGTTTATACATACAAAATGGGGGTCTTTTTTTGTACAGGCACTATAGTCTATAGTGCCTGGATAAGCTTTCTTTTATACAGGCACCCACTCTTCTCAATTGGGCGGATTGCCTGGAGTGGCGGAGTGCCCAAACAGTACTCTAGATCTAGAGCCTTGCTTAACCCTAACCCTAACCTTAAACCTAACCGTAACCCTAACCAGGGTGCCGGTATAAAACATGATACCTCCTTTTCCTACAGTGCCCAGGTAAACTTTGATTATGCTAGCCACTACAGTGCCCAGGTAAACACTTTGTTTCCAAAACTGTCTTGAGTAGAACTCAAGCACCTTTTTGTGGACAACTCTTATTTTTTCCTCACTGATTATACAGTGAAATACACTCAGTTGTTTATCTTACATATTTATCATCTTTGATAAAATCACAACAGTCCTCTCTTTAACACTTACACACTGCCACCCGATTTTGAGCAAAGTCTGGCCCACTGCCATCCTATTTTGCATAATAACCAGTTATAATACTTGGCATGATTTAGTCAAACAAGAACTTCCAATCAAAATTTATACATATTTTGAAATGGTTCTTAATCTATTTTTTTCCTCCATGAAAGAAAAAGGAAAACATTCCTCATAGAGCATGGACAGAAACAATTGAGCTACTATGAAGTACTTACATCTCCATACATGTGTTTATTATCAGCACCAGGCTCTTGTGGCCAGTAGACGAAGCATTTGGATTTTCCATTTTCCTGTACAAAATAAAAAGAGTACAATGAATATAGGGCTATAACTGGAAAACCAGTCAATATTTGAGGAAACCAGCTAATGTGTTGAAGGTCAAAGATTAATCAAAGAGTATTTAGAAAGTTGACAACTTTATGGTCTAATACAAAATATCATTTTCAAAATGTCATTCCACATTGCTTCACACCATGCGCTCTTTAAATTTGAACAGCTTCTTTTATAACTTTATGATTTGATTTTTCCTGAACAAATAATGTCTGATGATTATTGACAAATCAAGTTATGAAATATACTACCAAAAATTGTGTCAACACTAAAATGATCAAACATATTCAAAATAGTATCAAAAGCAAAATATTCATTCAAACTTACCAAAAATGGTGTCAGCATAGCAATCACATCAGTTTTATTTTCCCACACCATGTGCCAGAAATCCACGGCCGTGTTCCCTAGAGGGGCCTGTGTACCAATAAACAACCAATGGTTGTCATTGGCTGTCAGCTGTCAAAACAAAATTTAGAGTTATATGAGTTACTTTTCACATCTGAGAACTGGTGAAAGAAGACAGTAACAAGACAGCATAAACTTTCTCTGTTTGATCAAAATTTATTCAGAAAAGAAGTGTTGAGGTCAGTCCCAAATTTAACCCCTGAATAACACATACAGCACCTGTATGTCCCAATACATGACCAAACAAAGAAATGGAAATACAATGGAACCATATAATAGAAAATGATCAACCCATATTATCATTAGTATATTAAGATATAACTAAAGATATAACTATTTAAAAATTGAAAGACATGTTTAACTCACAAATATGTAAATATTGCATAGGGCAAAATCATTTTTCCTTACATTGAAACAAAACAATAAGAATTAGGTAAAAGGTTTTTGCAAGCATGACACCAATCTACAATTAGATTATAAGAATTTTTGTAGAAAAGAGTAATACTAGTTTTCAAGAAACAAAAACAAACAAAAAATAAGAGGGGTACAAAAATTGCATACATGACAATAATAGTAATGAAAGTACCCATACTTTGATGTGAGATGCATTGATGTAGCCATCTGGGTTGTCCCCTCGCGGTGACAGTTTGACCCTTGACATGTCATATGGTAGAACATCTTTGAATCTGTTCCTGGGTGAATTGTGAACGGCATTCGCAACTGAACATTCCAATGTTTCTGACTTTTTGTGGATTTGTTCAAACTCTATATACACTTGGCCTTCTGAAATTTTGCTCTCCAGCATTCGCCTCTGAAAAATTTAATAAAATATATTTTATTAGTTAAAATTTGGAATGTAAAAGGCTTTATTGTCACAGCACTAGTCATTAAAGTTTGCATCTAGTTTACAAATAGAGCGCACAAAGAACATGACATAATTTGTTAGCTTTGTTGCTCTTAATACAAATATTTCTTTTCCTTAGGATTATTTTGCCAAGATTGTAATTTTTCACTCTGTCATGACCCACAAATCCATTTTCATCAATCCTCAAAGGCACATCAATAATGGTGCATTCAATATAATTCTTTTTTTATTGAAAAATAATAACACCCATTTTGAAATTGAAAAACAAAAGTTTCTCTTGTTTTTCTTAAATAGAAACGGGCATATTGTCTTGCAAGATGACTAAAAATATAACTTTTAACTTCAAACAGTATTGTAAACATTCCTGATTCTTTTCTATCACATTGAACAGAGAGACAGTACACGACTTCTTATCAATATTGTTTACATATTCAAAGCCTCTTGTAATTAGATGAGACCCAGTGTCAAATGGACAAAAATCAACTTTTTCTTAAGTTGTCAATCTCTTCCTTCTCTAATGTAAACACACTTTGTTAGTTTTTGTGAAAGAAAAGAAGATTTACCCTGTCATCGGTAGGCGCTCTACTTTCATCATTCATCAGGGAGAGAACGACAGATCTGGACAAGGTTAAACCATTCATGGATGCCATCTTGAGCGGTCCCATGTGAAGTTGTCGATCATAAGAACCCTTGATTATCAAAGATTTGAAAAACAAAAGAACTTTTATTATCTACTTACATCATGAAATATTTCACTCTTTCTTTTTTTTTAAAATGATATAAACTAAATATTTGATAATTAAAAACTGTTGCAAAAAAAGTAAATTTCAGCATTACACGTACTTAATCCATATTTCACACCTCATGTCTCATGCTGGGGGTCACATACTGCACTTCACTAGATAATTTCACAGTACAGGCATCATGTAATTTACGAAAAAGAAAAAAAAGAAGATTTCTTTGCCTGGAATGTGACGAGTATTTGGTAGTTAGAAGAGTAGCACATAGACAAAATGACTTTCGTATTGTGCTGAGGAATAGTTAAAGTTAAAGAGTTAAAAGAAAAAGGAGAGACAAAAGTGCCCACCAACTACCTGTGTCACATGATTTGTAAAGTGTAAACATTCTCTGTTATGAAGAAAATGAATTAATGAATCCTTTACTTACTTGTTCACTATCTGAATCACTGTCTGACCCAACTGAGTATTCATGAAGGCTTGTCTGGCTATCTCCTCCATCTTTACATTCGGCATGATACTTGGCGTTGTCAAAGCCACTTTCTTTAACATAGCCAGAATCACAATCCACTCCTGTCTTTTCTGCCTCTACTTTAAGCACTGACGTACCAATCTCAGAGTCTTTCTTGATCAAAACTATTCCTGGTTTAGACACAGGAACAATTGTGTCTAAGTTAAAAGTGGCTGCACGCATCTTCTCCAGATTATGACTCCTAGGGGGTAATAATGGAGCGTTTTGGCTAGATGGCGCTGTTCCTACAGAACTCGATCTTTTGACAGTGATTTGAGATTGCTTTGACACTGGAGTAGGCGATCCATGTTTGCCATGGATATAGTTTGTTTTGGATGCGGAAAGATTTGACGTATTGTTGACATTTGGAACTGAACCATTTAGGACATGAGATGACGGGTTAGCCATTTCTGTACTTCGTGTAGGAGTTCCAGGGTAAGGTGGAGGTGCCCCTAACCTTTCTAAAATCTCTTTCATTTGATGAGCCATCTCAATACTATCAATGTTATGGCTTGCTCCCATAGGTAATGGATTAATCGTACTGTCATTTCGCACAATCTGTTTTTCTTTGGGATCTTTATTACCAATGTCCACAGCTGAGGTTGATGGAGGAATGCTGAGCTCAGATTCAGACGTCTCTTTAACACCTTTCAGAGAAGACCGTAACCCTTTTGATCTATCAATGGATCCAACCCGAGCAATTTTCAAACGTCGAAAACTTTCTCTGAGCGTTGCCTCTTCTTTAATCTTTGATGGAGGTGGTGCCTCTTGGGGTGTAAAGACCCGTATCTGAATTTTTGGCTCCTCTTTCTGTGGCAAGACTTTTGGCTGAACTGCTTCATCATCAGAACTTTCCTCTGATTCCTTGGCATGGAAAGTGGAATATGAATGTTCACTCGACGTGTCTTCTTGGTCATCGCTTAAAACTTTATTCAACTCTGCTCCGTCAGTCATATCCCCAACAGGTGCAGCTGAATCTCTCGTTAAAGTGCTTCGTTTATCATCAGCATTTTCATCATCTTCATCCTCTATTGTTGCCTCTTGGTCATTTGTAATAGTGTTCTGTTGGCTGGGATTAGAAGGAACTGAGGAAGGATATGATAAGGCTAAGTAAAGATTTTCAGGCAGACTTGATATGTCTTCAACACTCCTGTCTACATGAGGCTGTAAAACAATACTGGGTACCTCAGTGTTATCTTTTGGACCAGAGATATTGGCTACCACTATTTCATGGTGGTCAGTCACCAGCCCAGACATTCCCTGCGCAGCCAAATCAGGTGTGCTACTACTGGTACGTGGATAAGGTGGCGGCGGTTTATAATGATAAGGCACCGACTGCTGACCTCCGAGTTCTCCCATTCCAAAACCACCATCCTGCTGGTTAATCTCTGTATTCAACTCGGGAGAGCTGTAAGTAGGATGCGTGGCTAAGTTACTGTGCCTTCCACTGTTTTGACCAGAATATAAGTTATGACTGTCTTGGAATATGTTTGCATAGATGGAATGGCTATAGTTTCTCAAGGCCTCAACATTTGCATAATTGCTGTGGTCATCGCCAAAAGCAGCTATGTTCTGCCGTATCTCTGGCTGGCTGTATGCCATACCTTCCGGATGAACATAAACCTGACCTGGTCCAAGGTGAGTATTAATCTCATTGAAGTGATGATGGAGATGGTGATGATGTTGTTGTTCATCATGTTGTTCTTGGTGCATCATTCTCTGCCGCATGACCGTTTCATAATCCGGGCTTGGCCTGTATGCTGGCAGCAATGCAGCCCTATTTACATACACCGGATCTGTCTCTGGTGTTGGGGTCACAGATTCATGTCTCTGTGGAAATGATAAAATATATTGATATACAAAGGAGCAAAGCATTTCATCACTCCTAACTATGCTCTGGCACTACGACAGCTAACAATAAATGAGATAAATCTTGACCAAATAAAGCAAGTTACAGACACCTATATACTTTTGCCTGCTGCTAAGAGAAAAGTGCATTAGAACAGTACTGCTCATACTGATCTTAAGACAACAAGTTTTTAATGAGAGAAAAAAAAGAGACTCTACAAGAAGTGACTTCCTACCACTCACTGAGGTGTATATGCATAGGGAGATGGGGAGCAAAAGAGAGAGTGAGAGGCGACAGCCTTGCTTCAGTCATTTGCAGAATCTTTGGCAAAAAAATAATAATCTTAACATTTACACATAGACTTATACCAATTTCCAAACATATATGTAAAAAACCTGATACCGAAACATAAACCAGGAAATGATAAAGAAAGAAAAGAAGAAAGATCGTATATCAAAAAAACATGACACTTGTATTCATCTTACCCCAGTATCAGGATGTTGGACATTCTCATTTTCAATGGAGATGATACGATGCTGAGTTTGAACCGGTGCCGGCTGCTGCTGTTGCTGGGGGTATGTCTGCATTGGAAAGTTCTGAAACTGCTGTTGTTGTTGTTGTTGCTGCTGCTGCGGTTGTTGTTGCTGTTGTTGGCTTTCGGTGGAAGATGCTAGGCTTTGCTGGGAATTTTGAAGGATTTCTGTGTAAAGATAGCATGATTTAAAAGCTCAATTAGTAAACGGTAGCGGGAAAGACACATGATTAAATACATGTCTAGTTTGAATACAGATCACTTTAAGGTAGTTATATACATAAGAAAAAAATAACAGCAATCGAATCCTTCTCACCATGAGTGTATCCCTGCATTTGAAGATGGGTCAACGATGTCTGAGAATGACCCTGGAAAGATAAAGGTTCATGTAAGAACAAAATTAGGAGACTAATAACACAGAAAATCTATTTCCTCTCTTGAATCAATTCATGGGAATTCATTAAAAATTAAAATTATTGTCATAAAGAAAGAAAAAGATGAATAGATAAATAGCAACATTCATAATGTGTTTCTATTCCTTGAAAAAAACCCCAACAACCTCAAAATACCTAGATGAGGGTAAAGATGGCCAACGGCTTTAACTCTCATCATATTCTCTTTTCAAAACGATAAATCATAATTCTTATTGGTCAAACACAGCTTGAAAGAGAAAACAACCTACCAATTCTTGGGAAGGCTGGGATGGATCAATGGTGGGAATGTAAATTTGCTGAGCATCCCTGGAAGGAAATGGGGGGAAAATGCATTTATAAAAAAAGCAAAGTGAAAAAATCTGCCCAAATATTTTTTTAAAATCAATAATAATTATCTAAAAATAATAAGTAATAATAAAACAAATCTAATGAGAGAAAGCTTCTTAACAATGAACAATAATGAAGAAATAAAGAGTGTCCTTTAAAAAAAATCAGAAAATCTCGTCCTCAAATCAAGTCAAAATACTGTAAGTGTAATATTTGCCGAGAGCAATGTTCTGACTTGGTTTATAGACCTTTGGTTGATTTAGTCCATTTCTTATCAGAGAAACATATTAATAAGAGGCAATGACAATAACAACAAACACGAATGCATGACAGGATAAAATAGTGCAACACAATGGGTTTTTAGTTTAATCACAAGACTCACATCTATTCCGTGCCCCATGTTTAAAAAAAAAAAAATGATTAATCTTCAAAATTTGAACTTAGCTCTGCAACCCCAGTGTTCAGGGGAAGTTCACAGACCACAAATTGTAAATCATAAAATTCAAATCAACTCAAATGGACTCAAGCTTAGACAGAACATACATGTACTGTTGGTTGTCTTGTTCATCATTCACATTCACATCACCAAGACTGTTACTGAAAAAAAAAATTGACATGGAAGAAAGATGCATGCAAAATAAACCATCATGCCACAGAATTTGAAGTTCATTTCACTTGTACTTGGAAGCTTTTGAGCAACAAAACATGATGACAAAATCAACATGCAAAGCGGGTTCGGATATTTATGCATAATCTCTCAAGTCATTTTCCATTTTTAGGGCAAATAAAGAAATGTGTATAATATGATCAACTGTCAACACAACATGCACAATGACAGGTAAGCGTGGTGCTTGTCTTCCTCTGCATAATTCTTTTAATTTATTCACTCCATTCTTTTTTGTTTTCATTGTTGTAACATTCACATTCAATGAAAATTAATATCTTTACAACAATGAGCACATAATTAGTTAAGCAATGTGCACAACAAAACAATCAAGGTGTTATCGGTGCAAGTAAATCTGAATTGAGGTACAATAAAAACATTGACTTCTCACTTCCATAGGGTGCAGATGAAAAGGAGAAAAATGTTTCTCTCTTAAATTGATAACAAAAAATCAGTCAAAACTTTTACAAAATCACTTTCCAGACCATTGTATAAATAAAATTATTTCCTTCTTATTTTTTTCCCCAACCACCTCAATCTTCATTGTGTTACAACAAATAATAACAGTTTTTTTAATAACAGCGAACAAACAGGAGAAATTTTTTTTTCAAAGGAATTTATAGTAACTCTCTACTTGTACTTGCAGTCTTGCAGGTTTAGGAACAAGGAATGAAAATATACTTTTTTCACTTTCTTCATCCTTTCCTGTTTTTTTAACCTTACAGGTTTTATATGGTAATTAATATTGTTAGGCCAAAGCAAGAAATTGACAAAGGAACATCTGAAGAAAAGCGGTTATCAGTATATTGCTTTGCATGATTATATATTTCCTCCACTCCTCTTTACTTCAATTTCTTTTCTTTTACACCATCAATTAAAGTAATTTGTCTTCTCTTCACAATCTAGGAAATTAGTTTTGTTCATAATTTCCATGGTCTACCTCATGGTTTGGTTCCTATCGGTTACACATTTCATTTTAGGGATTAGATTTTCACAAAAATTTCATTTTGGGGACTATTTTCATTCATTCTATTCACATGTCCAAACAATTTTATTTCTGCTATTTACTGTAAACAGTCTTTTTCAACTTCTTTAATCCAAGTGTTACTTATTCCAAATATATATTAAATAATAATGTCGCAGTATTTGTTTCATTGTTTTCTGTATAATCAATTAGAGTGAATATTTCTAATTCTGTTTTTTTTTAAGTTGGGGGCATCCCTAGCTCAGTGGTTGAATCACTCGACTATGGACGCAGAGGGCTGGGTTCAAGTCCCACCTGGTGCAAGATATTTTCTCTGGACCTTTCATAGTTTTCATGGCTCTGACCTGGAGATTCACATGGAATCCTCTCAAATTCTATTGATATGACCTTTATATGTTGAAAAGGGTGTTAAAAAGTTCCTGTAATCATACTTGCCACACAAAAAAAGACATACGCACAACAAAATAAGGAATACAGCAAATCACAACACAACAAATTAAACATTCAAATCACAAGGTACATCACACTAATACATGACACAATCTCTACTCTAAGGGTGAATCAAGTCATTAGACATCTCTTTCATTCTCTTTATCAAAAATCATAAACAGGCTGATGAGATAAGTCAGACTTTTCAGAGGAAGAAGCTTGAGGATCAGTAGACTTAACAGCTAAGCAACTGAATAAATCTTTCTTATTTAACTTAAATTCAGTATCATCTGACATATCATAGTGATTCTTTCACAACTTTACAACAAACTCATTCTGCCACAAACCTTAGATTTGCTTTGCTGGATTTGTAAAACTGACGTTGTAACTGAGCCATTCTGCTCACATATTTTGCTGTATCTGTGTCCTCCTTTAAATCAATTAAAAAATGTGAAATTGAATGAATACATCAGTCACATACAGTAAAATCATAATAAATAATTCTAAAGAAATTTGACAGAAATGATTTAACAAAAATGTATTTTTTAAGTTGGTTTCTATGCAAAAACTGCCCTAGACATAATGGTCTAAAAATCGCCAAATAATCCAACTTTTTCACATGATGAATACCTTTTAAAAAGCATACTACCTACCATCTACTTTAATATGAAACCACAAGAAATGACTATAAATAAGTATACACTATATCTATCTTGCAAAGAACAGTGAGATAAAGCATACAAACTCATAATAATTATACAACACTGAGAAAGTTGAAGACAACAGACTCATACAGTAATTTACCATTTGAAACTGGACTGAGCTCTTTGGGGTGTCAATCTCTAGAACCTTTTTACTGTGGTTGACTTTGGCGATTTCTGCCCATCTGATTGGTCAATGAATTATAAGACAAAATATGATCAGTTTTCATGACTGAAAAATTAATTCTGCAAAATTGCAGACGACAAAAAAATAATAGTTAGACTATCCATCAACGGATGAAAATCGAATGTTCTATTAGTTCACACTTTATAGGGACAAAATAATTTTCCACTCATCTATCCTTACATCTGTTGTGTTGCCGTTATGACATCCAAGCCTTTTCTTTATTTATGTGTGTGATTGTGTGTCTGTCCTTTTTGTTTGTGAGCTATATCATATAATCAAAATGGTTGAGAGACGTCAGTGGCTGAGTGGTTAACACAACTCGACAGGAGTTGTTGTCAAGCAACGGTGAACGAGGTGACCAATT
>JARBEQ010226377.1:2100-12231 GCA_030265355.1 Tritonia tetraquetra
AAATAAAATAGCGTACAGTGACAAATTGATATGATAATTAAATAAAATAGCGTACAGTGACAAATTGATATGATAATTAAATAAAATAGCGTACAGTGACAAATTGATATGATAATAAATAAAATAGCGTACAGTGACAAATTGATATGATAATTAAATAAAATAGCGTACAGTGACAAATTGTACACAGAATGGTAGAGTGCCCAGAATGGTAGAACCTCCCAATTTCTATCAATAGCTGAAGGGATACCCACAAGGGCTACAGTAATTTGTTTATTGGCCCGTCTTTGATTAATACTGATCAGTGTATTGCTCATGGTGCCAGTAAAGAGTTATGGACACAGTGGGCTGATCACCTGCTTGTCTGAACCTCTCAAACAGTGGCAAATACACCCAGGTTACTATGGCTGTGGAGGTGACCACAAGGGCAATAGTGATTTGTTTATTGGCCTTATTTTATGTTTAATATGTTGGGCACAGTGGGCTGATCACCTGCTTGTCTGCAATCCTTGGATCCTCTTCTAGCTCTATGTTTTGCCACATGTGGTGGGTATGCACCAGTTTTGGCAGAACAGGAACTGGCCCCAACACTGCATTGCAGTATTAACAGGGCTTGAACAACAAAGAAAAAATGAAAAATGAATGTAAAAAGGGATCTTGTGAAAGACTATTTTTTGTAAAAGCTACTAAAGGTCATCATTGAAGATATGTCCATGTACTTATTATTCAAAAACCAACATGACCAATGAAAACATTGTACAGCGGGCAACGTTCAAACCGAAAGAGTCAGGCCCAGTCATTCTATTCAAAGGACGTTTTGGTTTACTGCTAGTGTGTCTAAAACTCAACGGTACATAACAAAGGGAGGCATCATTGAATGATAAAATAATTCCCGAGTTGAGTCTGTGCAACCATCATGGACGGTTGGACCACGTCACAACACATGTTTCTGGATTTGTTATTGCATTGTTGGGGGTTTTTTGCTTCTTCTTTTGTGTTTTTTTCTCTCACTAACTTATATTTACTTCGTTCTTGTCCACTGATCGTTATGTTTGTCTCAAAAATATCAATATTTCTTTTGGTTTAAAAGTAGAGTCGTTTCGGTTTATTGCTAGTTAATTAACAATGACAAAGAGAGGAACAAATCAGGGATTTCAATTTCTTTCGGTTCATCCATATTTTCGGTTTAGCCATCTTCGGTTAAAACGTTGTCCACTGTAGTTCTCCTCACACGAACTGAAATCTAACACCACTCCATTGTTACCTTTGAGAAATAACTTTGATAGTTTTCTACTACACCCATCAGCAAATTTGATACATAAAATCTTTTTTCATAATCTTATCTAATATCATGTCAAACGTTGATCATCTTCATTAATTCTTATTGAATAAAAAGCCATAAAGATCTGAAGGCCACAGGGGGAAAACTAGACAAGTCACAAAATTTGATATTTTGAGTTATGCCCCTTGGGTTTTGGGAAGGGACAATGTGCATCATCTCTCACATACAAACTACAAACAGGTCGTGGCAGTAGGAAATACGATATGAGAGGAAAAGGAAAGCCAGTGATATACACCTATAATGGAAACATTCCTACTACAGACAACATCATATCTCACAAATTTGATTCCCATCCCCCCCTCCCCCCTGCAGGAACGCATGAGAAGCCAGAATTGCTCAGGTATTCTAAAAGTAAACAAATTTGTTTCTGTGATAACAATATCTATGACATTACACAGGGAGATCAAAGACATTTAAGTGAACACATAATATTTGTATTGAGTATTTAACAAATTGGCAAGAGTTATAAATGGCATACATATATATACATATAATATACACAAAAAGGATACACCAAAAGACAGGTAAGGAATAACAAAGACAGGTAAGGAATAACAAAGACAGGTAAGGAATAACAAAGACAGGTAAGGAATAACAAAGACAGGTAAGGAATAACAAAGACAGGTAAGGAAAAGCAAAGACAGGTAAGGAATAACAAAGACAGGTAAGAAATAACAAAGACAGGTAAGGAATAACAAAGACAGGTAAGGAATAACAAAGACAGGTGAGGAAAAGCAAAGAGAAGATTAAACCAGCACTGAAATCATCTCCTGTGCACACGGCCACTGGACGTTCAAGGCACAGATTGACTTAATTAGCCATACCTACATACGTACCCACACCAAAATAATAGAGAAATAAATAGAACCTCATCGCAGACACAAATTAACAAAACATTTCAGACATAATCCTAAAGGAATATGTGCAATCAAAAAATTGACATAAAAATGATATTTCATATAAATATGTATATATTACGAGTTCTTTCTTTCTTATCCCATTCCCTTTTACCATTACAGTGTAGGGCCAGCACTATGAGGCTGAATTTCTCTGGATCAAGATATCAACCCACTGTGACCTTTGTGGTAGGAATTAATTTTGCCCGATAGCGGCCTTGCGGCTTACTCTAATCGATTTTTTAACTGCCAAGGGTTCTTTCAATTCAATTCAATTCAAATTCATTTATTTGCATGATAATATACATTATATATACATATAATATACACAAAAAGGATACACCAAAAGTAGTGATACTTCTTATTTCCATGGTGTTCCGCTATAAAAACATTACATAAAAATGATAATATCTTAAACGTGCGACATTTACACCTCCACCATAAATATATAAATGTAAAAAATAATATCCTCCTATAATATATATACAATATTATAACGTATACAATAATAATCGAATAATAATCAAGGAGTATAAATGGATATCAAGGGATTGCAGCCTGAATAGGAATCCAAAAATTTGACTGCATTTCATTGAATAAATGATTTTTCAATTTCATTTTTTGTTTCTATTGCCGTAATGTGTTTTGGTTATTCCAGAGTTTCACAGCATTGTATGTAAAAGAATTGAGATCCTGTGTTTTAACGCTGGGTAGTGCATATGAAAGTAAAGAGTGTCTTGTATTGTAGCCATGGACCTCTGATACTGGAGTGAAACTCAAAAGATAAGTAGGGGCTTTCTCCGTGTGTACATTGTGCATCATATTCAAGGTTAAGTATCTAAATTTATAATCAATATTCAAGTACTTTAAGCTAATAAAATCACAAAATGTGCACACAGATACATATATCGAGTTAATATGACTAAAACTGATCAAGAACCCCAAAAAAGTACATTGAAAATAAAAATGGATTATTTTGACTAAGTATATACCACAGAATTCAATTCTTATCATAGATTGACCAGATAAGATCCTGAAAACACAGCTCGACAGCAAAATTCACGAATGCATCACTATCACTGCCATCTCGGTACAATATTTGTCGCCTCTCTAACTTTTTTCACTCTTGCATACAAATTGTATTTACGTGTAAACCTGGTCATTATGTCATCTCTAATGGTCGAGGGGTGACACGTATGCCAAACATCAGGACACAGCCGATAATGGTGGAGCACTGCCTCTGTTGGAGGAATACGATAGCTGCAAAAGAGAAAACAGATACAAGCACATAATTTTAGCGTATTGTTAAAATCTGAAACCATCATAAGTTTTTAAACAACACTTGACATTCAAACCCAACCTTTGTGCAAAGAGAAAGACAAAAATTAGTCATTCTCTTTAGATTTAAAAAGCACTTACTAAAGCGTTTTCTCAAAATTCGTACTTCAAGTTGAACACTAGAAATACTAAAAAGGGGTCCCAGTGGCTCAGAGGTATGGTTCTGGCCTTTAACGTGAAAGGTACCGGGTTCGAATACCAGAGGCGACAGCTGTTGTTTTTCTTCACAAAACTCGGTATAAACCTATTGCCACTCCCCTGATCCTATGAAGGTAGGTGGGATCAAGAGCGTAGTCCTATCGGATCCGGACGATAAATTCTGAGGTCTCATATTCAAGTTGTGCACGTTAAAGAACCCTTTGCAGTTCGAAATCGAAAAGAGTAGGCCCGAAAGGCCGCTGTTCAGTCAAAATGAATTCCTACCACAAAAAAGTCACAGTAAGCTGATCACCTCCTTGGCCTAATATCCCCCATAGAGCGGGCCCTACACTGTAATGGTAACAAGGAACTGGATAAGAATGAAAGAAAGAAAAATAACCGCTTACTAAAGCGTTTTCTTAAAATGTCTTACTTTAAGTTGAACACTAGAAATACTTCTTCTATATAATTTTCTTGCCAACAACACAAGTGTTTTTAAGTTAGATGCATGAGTATCTATTATGACAGTATGGTAACAAGACGTAGCATAAACCGTTGTGTCACAATGATCAACAGGCTGTACACAAACCAGTATATCAACTTACACATTGAAAGATTTATGGGGCTGGACGTCATGCGTGACAGCTGAAAGAACTCGACTTGGAAGATAGATATATTTTGTACATTCCCAATGAGGGGCTGTGGCCTTCCTATACCGAGTCACCTAAATTTGGGAGATTTTTAGAAAATGTTAAAATTATCATTTGATCCTTTCTGAAAATGATACAAGATTAATCTTCTCACCAAATATCCAGATTCTTTCATATATCTAAATACATAGAGACAAACCAATAATGTCTGCTATGAATAAATCAAATTTAGTTTCAACCTCCAAACCATAATCCATAATTTCAAGTTCAGCATTTCAACGACTTAATCAGCATGCAATCACCCCAACTCCCTAAGCAAATAACTGTATCTTGTTAGATGGCACAAAACGCACAGTATTTAACATTTACAGCTTTCCAGGTATCTTGTAAAACCAGCAGTGTGATTTACCAACTAAAGCATGCACTATTCTATGGCAGGTTTATAATAATAATAATATTAATATTAATAATAAGAATAATAATAATAATAATAACAACAACAATAATAAAAATAATAACAATAATAATAATAATGATAATAATACGAATAATAAAGAATATTCATAAATCGCCTTCCGTCGAAACCTCAACGCACTCGACAGTTTGCTTCTTATACATAGTGGTTTCAACAGACATTCAGGCAACATAATACATAACAAATTAGTAACATAACACCATTGGCACAGCAAGAATGGTACATTTTTAAAACATCAATGATTCCATTATTTTACAACAGTATTTAAAAAAGATATTTATCAAAAGTTTTGAAAGAATCAATGGGGTGAGACGATTTTAGAGGGTTGAACAGATATCTCCCTTTGTTTTCGCCGCCTGCTGCGACGGCTGCATTTGTTATTATTGTTAAAAATAGAACTGTTTTGGTAGAAAGGCACAGTGTATAATGTCATGATCTATTTTTCTTATCCAGTTCCCTTTTATCATTGCAGTGTAGGGCCAGCACTATGAGACTGGATTTCTGTGGATCAAGATATGAAGCAGAGCAGGTGATCAGCCCACTGTGATCTTTGTGGTAGGAATTAATTTTGCCCGGACAGCGGCCTACTCTTATCGATTTTTAACTGCCAAGGGTTCTTTAACATTGGCAATGTGCACATGGGACCTCTGAGTTTATCGTCCGACATCTCGGACTATCCCAAGTATCACAGTATAAAATCCAGAGGAGGGATTTAAATAAATCGAGAGAATATAGAATTAAAAATTAAGAGAGCACACACAAACACAGCTGTCTGCAAGGCACCCTAACAAAATCAGTCGTAATGCCATTTGATATAGTTCACAGCCAGAGAGTAAAGCAGCAATTAGTTGGAGGTGAGACAATTTTTTAGACTTACCATTAGATCTTCACTTTTATGTGTAGGGCCCCAATCGTAGATGAAAAATTCAGCATAAAAGAAGAACGCTGCTGAATCAAGATATGACTCCATCTTGTCCTGACATCATTTTTTTTCGTAGAGAAGAAAGTAATGACGGGAAAAGCAAGGATAAGTTTCATCTAAGAACATTCTAAAATTTTCAGAGGATTTCTAAGGCTGTTTCAATAACCTCATATTACAAACTCAGTGTGATAGCTGAATTCTCATTTTACCATTGAAAAAAACCTCATACATACAACAAGAAATCAGAGGCATTCACGACATGGATAAAACACAGATCTACTGTTTAACATTCTACATTGAATATAAATAAAGCTTGCTACAATAATCTAGATTTTCAATTAATTGTCTGCTAATCAACCTAAACCATCGTTTAAACCACTTACAATCTAAACAACCCAGAGAGAAAAATGTTTTTGCCACGTGGACATGATCAGCAATAGAAGATTGATGAAAATAACAATCTTCCTCGTCCAAATGATTCTCCCTAAGTGTTAAAAGGTAAATCTAATTTTCTTTTATTTGTTTGCTACCAGGTAGTGAATGGTTTATAAGCAAAGAATCTCTTGATGATTTATTGTGTTTCTTTGTCATCAATTGCAAACGTCTAATCGGGTTGGATATTGTTTATATTTTTCTTCAGGCGTAAAAACATACAGAGAGTGTGTTATTAGTACCAGACAATTAAACCAGGCCTACCAGCCTTGACAATTTTTTAGGTGATCAAGGGCAGCACTTTTAATTAAAAAAGCATGGCCTCAAACTCAGTGCTACATTGAATTCCAGGAGAGTAACAGCTCAGAAAATATACAATGGATGATATGATGAAAATGGAGATAAAAAGAAGAGAAGCGTCTTTAATGAAAACTGGCCATCCACTGGCCATTAAATTTATCAATTCCCTGAATAAATATGGCACAGAGCTTTACATGCTGCAAGGGACACAATTTCTCAATTGATATTCATTATCATTTTACCTACGGCTGCATATTTTGCTAAATCCGGTGGTCGAACGGATAGCATGCTGAACTGGTTAGCGTGGTCAAGCAACATTGACCGCAAGGGCACTGTGTCCTTGAGCAAGACATTTCGCCCTAGCTCACATGGCGCTGAAATTCGGCGACCCATCAAATGTGGGGAATGGATGAGAGGCCACAAGTTACTGTTGTATTTCTATGATTATGTATTGTAATGTTATGTAATATATTATAGTTTTGATTGATTATATGTCCACCTTTGTAAAATGCCCAATTTCCCTAAAGGGAGGAATAAAGTTTACGTTTTAATAATTTCATCTTCTAAATTAAATGCTCCCTATTTTTTAACACTACTTGTTTTCTATGAAAAGCATAAAGGTACCTACCTTTAAAAATGTTTTGAGATCAACATCTTGTCTAGGTATGATAAATTCGTCCACATCATGACCTAGCACATAGGTGTAGCCTCCCAATCTCTGCCTACATTCCAAGACTACAAGTGTCTCATCATGATTAAATTGTAGAGTGGATTTGTCTTTCTCTTGCAACGTTCGTCTCCTTGGCAAGCCTGGTAGTTCATACAGTTGTACATCTAATACCCCAAGAGCTTGATAATATCGAAATACGCGTGTTAAGGGGGCAGGATTTCCCATATCATAAATAAGAATCTTATCCACACCTTGGATGCGCTGTATTTCTACCCACTCTATAAACTTTTCGGGATCAATTCCTCCACTGTAGGCAATTTTGGCACACAGGGCAATTTTACCATGAGCTTGTGAAGGATGAAAAACGGGTACATAATCTGCAATATCAGAAGAACATTGAGCTGAAGTGAGCGTCACGTGAGAAGCAGAATGGCCGGTGTCTGGTAAAAAACAGGAGTGTTGGTGTGCCCGATACCTGCCAGGATCATAATGTCCTGTGATAAAGTCAAAGATTCTATTCTTCCTATTAGTATAGTGGCTAAAGTATTCATGAGCTGGTGTTGTGTAAAGTGTCTTGTTGTTCAAAATAAAGCAGCAGTGAAAAGTGTTATTATAAGTTTTGTCCAGTGAAGTGATCACAACATTCAAATCGTTGTTCTGTGGTTGGCGGTCATTTACAATGGCTGAATAAATGAAAATATCATCATATGCTCCTTTAACAAAATACTTGGACAAGCGGTGCTTCTTTGGCACCGCAGACGGCACCCATTTTGTGTATCGGCCCATCTGTTAAATAATAAGAAAAAAAATTGTAGTAAGCACCTGATAAATTCAAAGGTTAAATGGCAAAAAAGATTCACAAACACATACTTCAATGCAATTAGATGTAAATGACTTTAAATATATAAACAATTGATTTTATTTAAACAAATAAAAAAAATTATCCAATAGACTCTTAAAATGAACACACAATGGGATATGATTTGATTGATATTTGTATAATCAATTCTAAGTGAAGTCTATTCATTCATATCCAGTATCATAAAGATAATTCTAAAAACAAATAGGGGTTATATTATGAAACTTGCTTTTGATCATGTGACTCAAATTCGGCATCATACAATAATATTGTCTTTATAATATAAAAGTGAAATTAGAAATGAATACATGCGATACTATAAAACATGACCACAATAATTGATTGGTCGCATATATTTCTTTACTTTTAAATGTTTGACCTTTGACAAGCTATGAACATTCATTTTATATTCCATGCGTTCATTTTAAGATGGAGCGACAGAGCCAAGCAGCACATTTTTACACTAGTACACATTTATAACACTGACCCACTTCAACACTTTTGAAAGTTATCTAAAGCCCATTTGGACACTTGAAGATCATTTCAGAGGCGGGACCTCCTGCTTATAGTTAATCTCTGATAGGACTTGAACCTGTACAGCCGGGAAAAAAAACCCTTTAACAACTTCTGGACGCAGCCGAATATTCTCACCAGGACCCCAGACAAATATTCTCGTCAACACAGTATCATTTTACTCTATCCGATTGTACAGCTTGCTAGTCACTTGAGTTTATTCGTACTTTATTTCCGTAGCAAATTCAGCCCCAAAAATGTCCTTACCAGGCTAAGAAGTTCTGCACAAGTTTTACGAGGACTCCGAAAATATGAAAATATGAACATGATATAAAATACAATGACGATGTTAATTACCCCAACTTTGACAACATCTTATTCTAATTTTAGACTTAGAATTACTTCTAGAATCAGAAATAGATCAGGAATAGAAGAAAAAAACAAAAAATCATAAAAAGGTGAGGGAATGTGGGTATTTTGAAGATTGCATAATGTTTAAATGTACTTATGGGTGTAAAATGACCAAAAAAAACAATATAAACATAAACTAGTGTTTCCTTAGCATCCGTCTGGTATTTTATCAATGTTACCATGTTTGGAGGAAAGTTATTTAAAGTTTAGTAAAAGATATATCATTTCCTTGAAATATAGGCAGCAGCAGTGGTCCTGGGGGCCGGGATAGCCACTGTGGGAGCTGCCACCCCAAAGTGTTAAACTCTTTGACCTCTGGGATTTGACCCAGACCTCCTAGTCAGTAGGTGAGTGCTTTTTCTCTATGCCACAGCACTTTGTTGTTCTTCCTGTTCTGATTGTCAAACTCACCCCAGAGATAGTAATAGGTAACAACTCACCGCAATTGATCATTGTCAAAAAAAAAATCATACGTGTTTCAGATCAAGTTATGAAACACAATGCTTCCAAAGGAACTTCAAATTGGAAGGAAAAAAATATGAATACCACTCACAACATCTTTGTTCTCAATTCCTAAACATGAAAACTTACCATGTGGATGCCTGTATCCTGCGTCCTGTACCCCCAGATAAAGATGATACAAACCAGCACCACAAGTAAAAATATTTTTTTCCATCTGGAATTGACTAGAAGAGTAGTGACTGGCAATATGGAGTAGTGGCAGCATTTGAATCTTATAACAGTCATGACTGTGCACTCATTACAGCTGTAAAATTGAAGAATAAAAAATATACAAAATTATTGTGAAGTAAGTATCAATTCTTTTTTAAAAAAGAATAAATAAGAAAACAAGGGAGGAAAGGACTAAAGTCAGAAATGTTCATCAAATAATTTCATTGAACAGAGTGGTGTTTGTTTCAGGAATTGATGTCATCATGTTTATTGGTCCATTGTCTTGATGAGTACTTCCAAAATGTGAGTAGACCTCTTTGAGATAATTGTCTGAGATCTCTAGGCTCAAATCTCATGTCAAATCGCAGACACTTTCCAAATGTCAATTTCAGATTTCCATCAGTCACACAACATAATGAACTTATTTTCTTCTTTCTTCTTATCCAATTCCCTTTTACCATTACAATGTAGGGCCAGCACTATGAAGCTGGATTTCTCTGGATCAAGATATTA
>JARBEQ010226488.1:1618-12230 GCA_030265355.1 Tritonia tetraquetra
CTTCTGTCCACTGTTAAAAGAAGGAAACTGTCATGATTCGACCAGGTCACCCGACATGATAGTCTTACAGGGCACGGTCGAGGGACAAAGAAGAAGAGGACGGCCAGGAAAGATGTGGATTGACAACATCAAGGAGTGACCAGACTGTCTATGCCGGAGCTGTCGAAGGAAGCCATGGACAGACTGGCCTGAAGGAAGATTGTGACTTCTGCATCCTGCACGTCCCCGACGACTATCCAGTCATTGGACTGATCATGATGCACCTTTGATATAACCTAAAATATGTTGCCAAGGGCATGAAACTAACATCTTTAAACTTATAAACTTTTTTATTTTTTATTTTTTATTTCAAAGCTAGACCATGAATTAGCAAATTATGAATTAAAATTATCCTATCTGTATGTGATGTTACTTATTTTACTGTATTAGTCCGCTGTATTACTATTGCTAAATCATTTCATTTGATTCATTCATAGCTAACATTATTTTCTTGTCCAGTGGACGCTTTTGATGCTGAGGGAGAGAAAATATTCTTCAACCAATATGTTACCTTCGTTGTTGGAGCTGGACCCATAGGGGCTCCCATGTCCTCTAGTGAACAGGTGCCCTTACAGGACCCCCCAAAACGTGCCCCTGATGCCTCTATGACTGAAAAGACTGATGTTGATCAGGTGAGGGAATAGGCGAGTTATGTAGCAAAAGTAAATTGTCAGTGTCGCAAGCAAACCACTTATGTCAGTCTGTCATGGTTATTTTTTCATGAGAGACAAAAAACCCAACTGATTTAGAAATAGAAGAGAGAAGACATGGGGGGTGCACAGGTTTTATTTCTCATTTTACATTGGTCCATTTGAATAGCTTTGACGTCATCACAAGATGTGTCGAAGGTCAAGGCATATCCCCATGACTTTCAGCCATTTTCAAAAATCCTGACTCGGGTAGTTTGCTTGCAACACAGATGAAATATCATCAGCTAACATGTCGATGTGTACAATCTACCAAATATGAGAAAAGACAATTGTTTGCATTTGCACCACAAATAATAAAGTAAGCAGATTTAACAATGGCCAAAAAAGATGGAACTAAAAAATGTATTGTTTATGTCAAACAAGATGGCGGCATTCCTTGGTTACTCTTTAAAAGATAGCATGATGCGTACCTTGTTGTTACGTTTCATGTGCACATTTTTGCACCAACGCCGCTATCTTGTTTGATGTAAACAAAAATCTTTGTGTCACCATCGTTAAGGAAAGTAGCCTCATTGTCATATCTAACTCTATTATTTGTGATTTGCACTGAGGTGCTTCAAATTAAACAATACGTGCGTTTACTCAGGATCGTATCATACTTTCAGGCTGCCCTTTACCGTCTGAGTGGAGACTACAATCCTTTACACATTGATCCCGCTTTTGCTGCCATGGGAGGTAATTGGGTTTATTGAGTTTTACTGGTGCTGTCCATTTCAGAAACAGAGAGGCATTTGGAACTCTTCTTCCTTATTATTCTTTTATTGCCTGTCCCATTTCAATGCTTAAACCCCACTAGAATATCAATTTTTTTTTATTAGTAAAGCAGAGGTTTATATTTTCATGTACTTTGACTATATTGAGAGATTTTCTTTTGATTTTCATTATCCTTGCTTCTCTTTCATTTCTCTGCCTCTCCCGTCCCCTCACCAAGGCTTCAAGACACCTATTCTGCATGGCCTGTGCAGCTATGGCTATTCTGTGCGACACGTAATGGCTAAATTTGCTGACAACGACATGAGCCGATTCAAGGCTGTTAAGGTATCATATTGTTCCAGTCTTTTTTTTATTTTACTTCTGTATTTCTTTATAGTTTTCTTTTGGATATATTGTACTGAAGAGTATTATTTTCTTTTAGTAATAAGTTTTGTTTATTTAGCAATTCACAAATAATCCATGCAATTGTATACTGAAGACAGATTTTAAATCAACTGTTTTAAACCATTTTTGTACTTTATGATACGTTTGATCCTTCAAATAGATAAGTTATTCCAGGGCCTGGAAGAAGGAGCTGAAATGTTATATTTCAATATTGAATGTCAGATTGAAAATTGGCTTTAGAACTGAACTGGATTTTGTACATCAATGAAAAACAAGCTACAATATCTCTTCAATGTTTGTTTACAGGTAAAAGGCAGGTGAGACTTATTTAACAATTGATTAATACATCAATTTGTGACACATGCATTGCTCTCTCTCTCTCTGTTTTTATGCTTGCCATATCACAATATCTTTCATTTTTGCCTGTAGGTGAGGTTTGTAAAACCTGTGTTACCAGGACAAAGCCTGCAGACAGACATGTGGAAGGAAGGCAACCGCATCCATTTCATGACTAAGGTAGGTTATCTATAGGCTCATTGTAGGTAGGTTATCTATTATAGGCTCATTGTAGATAGGTTATCTATAGGCTCATTGTACATAGGTTATCTATAGGCTCATTGTAGGTAGGTTATCTATTATAGGCTCATTGTAGGTAGGTTATCTATTATAGGCTCATTGTACATAGGTTATCTATTATAGGCTCATTGTAGGTAGGCTATCTATTATAGGCTCATTGTAGGTAGGTTATCTATTATAGGCTCATTGTACATAGGTTATCTATTATAGGCTCATTGTAGATAGGTTATCTATAGGCTCATTGTAGGTAGGTTATCTATTATAGGCTCATTGTAGGTAGGTTATCTATTATAGGCTCATTGTAGGTAGGTTATCTATAGGCTCATTGTCGATAGGTTATCTATATGCTCATTGTCGATAGGTTATCTATAGGCTCATTGTAGGTAGGTTATCTATAGGCTCATTGTAGGTAGGTTATTTATAGGCTCATTGTCAATAGGTTATTTATAGTCTCATTGTAGATAGGTTATCTATAGGCTCATTGTAGGTAGGTTATCTATAGGCTCATTGTCGATAGGTTATCTATAGTCTCATTGTAGATAGGTTATCTATAGGCTCATTGTAGGTAGGTTATCTATAGGCTCATTGTCATTGGAGGCCAGTGGCCGAGTGGCTAAGACAACAGCCCTCCATTCACATGGATAGAAAAAAAATCATATGAAATAGATAATCGTTAAGAAAAATGAAAAAATGACTTACACGGGTAGAAAAATGAATGGACGAAGCCTAGGTGAAGTTTCAAGTGGATATCTCTATCCAATCAAAGACACAGCGAACAGGTGTTTCTGGTAAAGGTAAAGGTTAACATGGTTTCAGTAGCTTGAAGCAGACTAGTCACAATTTGATACTTTCTATTGCAGATTTACTTTTTGAATCCTCAGGGAAATCACTTTTTGGGGCATGATACAGCAAAATCTTAACTACTTGACCACCTAATTTACCTCTTGAGGACAAACGTTTTTACTTTTATGAGATATATAGACGACTTTGTATGTTTTGAACGCAAGTCCTCATGATTATCTTGGAAAGGGGAAACAACTGAATTTTTTATTTAAACTTTTGCAGGTGGTTGAGAATGGCAATACTTGCATTGCTGGTGCTTATGTGGATCTTCATGAAAGCATTTCTAAGAAAGCTGAACCTGAGGTGAGTAGCAATCATCAGTTCACTTCAGACTGTTTCCCCTATTCATACTCTATGATTGACATCTTTCAAAATGAACTCAATCAAACTCAGATCCAATTAAATTCTGCCAGACTCAACCATTGTTTTTTGTTTTTATAAATCAAATGTGATGTCAGGGAAAACGAGAGACTGAACTGCTCACATGGTCATAGGGTACCAGTACACAATCATTCCTAGGCTAAATAAGGTGTTTTTAGTCCTCATTCATCTTCAGTAATAATGAAGAATGTTAAGAAATGTTTATCATCTACCCAGGATAGTCCATCCTGATGCATAATGTAAGACTTGTTTAACACTTTGCCTCCACATGTCACCATCGCCATTTGGCAACTAGCCGTATTTTCAGTAGCCTCCACAAGGCGCCAATTGGTGATCTAAGACTAGCTATCACTTACCATTACTTTAGACAATGGATACACTATATTTTCCGGATATGCACACTTTCTACTCTTATTGCTATTTAGAGTTTTCGTTTCAACTCATTTTGAGTGATTTTTCTAGGGTTGTTTTTGTCATTTTTGCCAGTTTTTTCACCAATCTCATTTTTCTGGCGCCATTGCATCTTGAGTCCGCCATCTTCTATAGCGATTTCACTTTAAAACACTTTAAATCACTGGATATTCTTGATTCTATGACCTAGTCCAATGTCTAGGCTTATCTTTCTGATGTAGTTCCAATAATTCAAAGGGCATCAGGTCTATTTCTTTAATTTTTTTCACTGATTTTTATCTCATAATAATCTTCAAGCATTTAAAAGCTTTCACTTAAAATTTTTATGAGGAAACATGAGCGGTGGATAATTTTTGGGACTCTACCCCTCTATGTTGTAGAGCTGTATTGCTTACTCCATTACAAGCGTTCATCAAATATAATTCACTTTCTCCAACTGATTCGATTCAGTTCACTGCTCGATGAGTCAAGCAAATCTAAAACAAAACTGCTCATGATAGTGCCCCCCACCCCCCTCCCCACTCACTGTCACGTGACATACATCGACGACAAACTTTTCTTTGATCTGGCAGACAAATTTGTATAGGTGAGGCGGTGGGGCGAGTAAGTTGACTTTATAAACAAGATGCAAAACAGTTCATGGGGGAGGGCAGTGGAAGTAAAAAAAGAAAAAAACCCACTAAGTTAACTTCATAAACTACAAGACACAAGAAGTGAAAGAGGGGGTATGGAGAAGAGAGGGGGGGGCGGTGTTGGGGGATTGGGGATATTTAGATACACATTGCCTAGTTTTGCAGAGAAGAGTCGGTGTGTGTACTGTGTTTGTTTGTGTGTGTGTGTGTGTAAACAGTTCACTATAGCAATTTCACAAGCAAGCAGTCCAATAAAACAGTTCGACCGAAAACGTTTGTGTTTTGGTGAAGGTGTTTGCACCAAATAGTACGAACACTTGCTTGACAAATCGTTTGGTGTTTTGTCCCAGAGTCTGAGTGTTGAATATTGTCAAACCATTTGGCGAACACAAACTGATTTAATCCGCTTGACGCAGCTCTACTATGTGGAGGGGCATGTGGAGCCAAACTCATTCCTCTTTGAAATTAATAGCGTTATTACCATGGCTTGATTGGAATTTGATAGCTAGATTGTCAGTAATATGTTGGGTTTTTTTGTTCTTGTTGAACACAGGTGTCTGGAAGATTAAAGTGTGATGGACTATTTAGGACCATGCAGGCCAGCTTGCCCAATCGCCCTGAGCTGGTAAAGAAAATTAATGCCATATACCAATGGAATATCCTCAATGATGGAAAACAAGCTGCCCAATGGAGTAAGTGTTTGATGATAATCATCATTTCATTTGCTCGCCTCTTGTCTTGTGGAGCTTTTTTTATAAATTATAAAGCAAGTCTCGAGAAATGGAGTTTCTTCTAAAGTTCATAAATGGTGCTGGCCCTACACTGTAATGGTAAAAGGGAACTGGATAAGAAAGAAAGGGCTGATCAACCTGCTTGCCTCATTTACCTGATCCAAACTTTTTCCAGCTCTGTGTTCCTCAATGCTGGATATGGAGCTTGGCGCAACACTGCTTCGCGGTGACATGCGCTACAGGTAACAAAACAAAACATTTCTCAGGTAGCCACAGTGGCAGAGTTTTTTCTCTGTTCTTCTTTTCTGATTAATACTGTTCAAGGGCATTAGTATTATTACATAAAAAATTATGGACACAGGTGGCAATCGACTAGTCTGCGATTATTGATGCATTGCATTTACTGCATGGTTATTGTGCATGTATTTCCCACTCGCATTGTCTGATATTGACGCTACTGATCCACACTCACATTGCCCATGATCAACAGCATCTACCCTCAGTTCATTGGAACCACTACAAAATATTTAAATCATGCCCTTTTTCTGGTTCAGTCCTTTTCTAGGGTTATTCCCCTTTGTAATGATATAAATTTTATTCTCATGCGTTGATTCATGTTCTTGTTTTCATGATTCGTCCGATTCCTCTCGCTAAAGTACCTCTCACTTATCTTCACATGGTGGTCACAAAATTGAACCGAGGACAACAAAACAGCAAAAAACCTGATTCCATGTATCCATTGACTGATGAATTAGCAAACTTTGCACCTATTTATGTCACTGCCACTGTCAGTTACTGTCAAGTACATCGTCAGAGTCATTCTCATTTAGATTTTGAAATGAAACCATCGCTTGTTGAGCGGAAAAAATGTTTTGGAACACCATTCACCTTAGATGATGAAAGCGCCATTTTGGATTAATAGGAAAAAACGAAAACAATCACTTCACCCCAAAAAATTGATAAAAATCTTTTAAAAACACACAAAACTCGAATAAATCTTTTACTTTCTTTTTACACATGACTACTGGTGGATGTTTATTAGTTGTGGTAACATGAAAATTGGTTTGGGTTTTTTTTTAACGGATCGGAATTAACGAAACAAACTGCGCAAATTTCAGACATTGGGCTATTTTCTAATGACTCGTCGTTCAAGGGACGAAGAGTTAAACTGCAAAGTGGGAAATGTTGCAAGTGGTAGGAGGTTTAGTGACATTGACACAGGCCCAATGGAGCATTGTCGTACAATGATTGTGTTGTGCTCATATATATAAAGTAGAATGACCTCTTAATTTTGTTCTTCATTCTTTTCTGTTTCTTCTTTTTTTAATAATTTGATTTCGATGATTTCATTTAGACTTTCTCTTTGAAAATATAGATGGAAAGATGATAGGTAGATAGGTAGTGATCATTTGTAATTCGCCTTTTTCACTTTAAACCGTGCTATTTTGACAAAAATCTGATAATTAGCATTAAAATGTGTGCAAACTCTAATGAGCACTTAATGCGCACTGATAGTATTCACTATAAAACTATGTCTAAAAACATGGAGTCTGCAACGTTCCTCTTTTGAATTTTACATCGAATTATGAAAAACAAAAAATTATGCATACATCACTTTTATATTATCCCCTTACATCACACTAAGCCGAGTTATATGCGGTGAGTACACTTTTAGAATTTGTTGTTACCTCCATTACAATATGATTATTATCATTATTATTATTATTATCATCATTATTATTATTATTATTATCATTATTATTATTTATCAATTTCTATTTCATCTCAATTACCCCCCATTAGTCATAGACCTAAAAAGTGGCAAAGTGGCTCAGGTATATCAAGGAGAATTGAGACAGGGAAAAGTCGACTGTACTATCACCATTGCGGATGAGGACTTCTTTGCAATGACAGAGGGAAAATTAAATGCTCAGAAGGTGTGTATCTTTTTATTTTCATAACTTTTGAAATACTTAATTATGTTTGTCTGTTTGTTGGGTCAAGCCTCATTAACACCACAATGCAGTGTTGGGGCCAAACTTAGAACTGACAGTGCTAATGATCCAACGATTTCAGACCGTCAAAGGTTCAGCCTACTGTGTTCATCATCCTTTATTGCCATCATGAACAATACAGTGGGTGTCGGATCCAAAGAGGTTGCACTCAACGAAAAGTTGGCTCCAACGAGGCAAAGCCAAATCACCAATTTTGTTGACCTCTTTATTTTACTTATATTCTCCTGACTTCGCATTTAACGAGAGGTCTCGTTCAACAAGAACTTATCATCAGTCCCTATGATCTCGTTGAATCCGACTTCTTCTGCACACTGAACCATATTGAATCATAAAGAGGCCAATAAACAAATTAGTGTTGCCCTTGTGGTTAACTCTCAGCTGTGAAGACAGGAAAATTACCACTTTGGGCTTAATTTGATGGCTGCATACCAATAATATCAATACTGTCTCTTTTTCTGTCATCCCATGCTCCCATGTTTCTGTATGGACCACCCTATGTTTTGATGAAAGTGTAAATCTAATATCTATTTTTTCTTTGTTCCAAGGCAGCCAATACTTTTGTTGGTTTGTTTGATTGAATCCCATTAATATATCGCAGAGCAGTGCCAATCCCATTGTCAGCCATGAAAGGCAAACAAGATACCGGGTATAAATCCAGCCCCCCCCCCCCCCCCTGACCACCAAGCATGGCTGAACACAGGGTTGGAAGTATTGTGGATCAAAGAATTTCAGACAAGCAGGTGATCAGCCCACTGTGTCCATAACTCTTTATTGACACCACTGAGCAGTATTAATCATAAGCGAGGCCAATAAACGAATTGATATATTCCTTGTGGTCACCCCTCAGCTATATAGGAACAGGGAGAATTTGCCACTATGGGCGGGAAGCCAACTATTTGATGAGAGCAAAAGAGAGATAGAGAGAGAGAGTTAAGATTTTGTGTATATTTGTGTGTCTTTGAAGTTTGAATATTTGTCAAATGCGTTTGTTACCAGACAAGTAGTTTTTGTGCATAACAAACAGAAAAGCAAGTATTTACACATGACTTAGGAGTTTACAGTCTGTCATAATCCCTTGTTGATCGATTATTGACTCTTGTTATTTTTTTTCTATCACAGGCTTTTATGTCTGGTAAACTCAAACTGGGAGGAAATATGCTTCTTGCTCAAAAACTTGGTGAGCTGTTTGAAGTTCAGTCTAAGATGTAGTTTCACAAGTCAGCTGTTTTGAGACCTTTGTCATTTTATAATTTTAATTGAGTAGCCAAATGCCTCTATCAAGTTCAGCACACTGCTGAAAAATGCTGCCCGTCAACTCTAATCATTTCTGAAGGAAACTGTTGCAGGCAAAGTTTGTTTAAGATTAATTAATTATTTTTAAGTGTTCAGATAATTTTTCAAATATATTGATGTTTGGCGGAACTATTTTTCCACCATGCTCACAAAAAATAATATTTGTATGTATGAATTTTACATCTACCAAGTCTAGATTAATTAGGAGTAAATGAATGGACAGCTTGAAATCAAAATAAATATGCACAGTGTAGATTTTTTCTTTATTTTGGATCGTGAAATAAATGTGTTGGAAGAATGGAGAGTAAAAGGTATTGTGTGGTCTTGGAAAAGCAATGAATGAAATTGCACTCAAGGAGTTAATGATTGATGTACTTTTAGTTTTTCTTGAGTAGGTAGTTGATTTATTTATTTCAATGTCTGTTCATAATTATTATTCATGATTGGAATTGTGCCATGAAAAATACAGTTTTTTTTTACTTTACAAAGTGAACACAAACTCTTCTTTGGTCAAGTTCTTGTCTGTGTTAACTTGATTTGATTATTTTATGTGATTTGGACCAAATTTGTTATGTATGATACAAATGCGTTACGTTATCTCAAAGAAGGGGAAAAAATTTGTGTGGAATTTATTTATGAGAACAAGAAGTTAACCATTGATCTTTGAATGTTTTTGTTGGTCAGTTTGATTCATGTTTGATTTTTCTAAAAACGGTAATGGTGCAATGCCTTTGTGTATGAAATATGTATCATCCTTTATGCATGTGACAGTTCTCTGCTAAACCTGCATTGTTATGTAAAATATAATACTGCATAGTGCATGTTGACTCTTTGTCTTATGTATGGTTAGAAAATGACATAGAGACATTTATAAAAGATAGCTGACAACCCTCAGGAATTTTGAGATTATAAAATTGCTCTGTTTAATCTTTTTCATATTTAAAGTATATTGAAATGTAATAAATCATTGGAAAAGGATGTGTTTTGTTTTGTTTTGTTATCCACACCACATGATACTCCCAAGGAGTGTTGCGGCCAGCTCCATATCCAGCATTGCTGAACACAGTGCTGGAAATACTCAATATCAGGTAGATAAGGCAAGCATGTGATCAGCCCACTGTGCAATGTGTATTGTTATGATGATATATATGCTAGCAGACAAAAATAAGTGGACACTTGTAAAATCATGTGTAAAAACTAGACAGATCAACAGACATTGCTCATTTCATTATGTAATGATGTTAAGAATTTCATAAGACTGCATTGTCAAAAAAACAAGAAATTAAGTTTTAAACACAGCTGTTTTCTTTCCATACGGCAAGTGAGCGACTAAAATTTGGTGCTTTTAAAGGTCTGATGTGACGCTTTGTCTGGTCCTGGCTGATCCCCAAGTTGTCTTTACAACGTCCATTTCTGTTTCAGTTTTGAAATTGTTGTTGGGCTGCAATTGAATTGTCTTGCGATGTTTCGAACTCCCATTCCAGCATCGAGCATCCCTACCACTCTATAGCGTTGGAAAGGCGTGGCGTTTAAAAACGCACAGCGAAAGAAATTTTAGTTGTAGACAAGAAAATCAAAGTGTTTTTGCAGAGAAAGACATGGAACAAGCTATAGTTTAAAACTCCAATGAAAAGATAAAACACGAATGTGCTGTCTCGAAGATATGGTTTTGCATGTGCAACGCAGAACCCATATCCATGCAAGGTAAACAATGAGATGTTATTGTTTGAATATATTTCAAATGCATGGTGTGTCTCCTCTGTTGTACTACATGCTATTATTTATCCGTAAAGGGTTAAGAAAAAATCAGTCACCTCAGACCGGGATAGGGACTGACTGATCTGCTGGAATCTACTTCTTTTCTATCTTTGAACTATGTGTCG
>JARBEQ010226710.1:0-12227 GCA_030265355.1 Tritonia tetraquetra
ATTTTCGTGTTTTGTGTTTTTTGTCTGTTAGCTGAAAGAAGGGCGTTGTGGCCCGAAACGTTCTACGTCCCTGTGTTGTGTCCCTTTTGGAAGTTTATACATTACCTACCCCATCTTGTTCAGACCCTTGAGTTACGTCTCCGACAACAATCGAGCCACCGCTTTACTTTATGTATTTGAGAATGTGCGTGTGTTGTTTGTGTATGTGTGTATTGTAGTGTGTATCAAGCGTTCCTTATCCACTTGATGATACGGGTAGAAGTCAGAAGTAGAAGGAACTAGGCTTATGAAATGGCACTTTCTTTTCTTTAAACTAAGTTGATATAATATTATCAATGATTATTGTTAATAATAAGATAGATGACTCGAGCATTTTTACCAAGGTCAGCAAGAGAGTGATGATCCTTTGTGTGCTAATGTTTGATTCAAAATACTTTGCTATTGCCTTTTGTCGAAATCGGACATTTCCGAAACTGTCGTGAGTAGAACTCAAGCACCTATTAGTGAAAAAAAACTACATCAATCCAAGGGGACCACTCTTATTTTGTCTTCACTCATTATATAGTAGAATATGCTCAGTTGTTTATCTTATTATATATTTATCATCTTTGATATTATTATTACATACTTTCCAATTACTAGTTAAAGTATACATCGACTTGATACATATTGGTAAAGCTTTAACTTGAATGTTCTCTCAAACTCAAACCAAACGTTTACGAAATGGTGTATACACTTATATTTGATTTATAGTATATATGATATGATAATGATGCATCAAATTATGCTGATTTAGGCAATTTTAACTAGATGCTATGACATTGCATTTTTTTACATTTGATGAAACTGCCTTCACATCCACAGTTTTTACACGCCTTTTCATTTCTCACTCTTTTTTCTTATTTGCTCACCCCTTGAATAATGGCACAACACAATGGCCACAGGCCCAGAGTATGAATGATAATTGGAGTATTCTTTTACTTTTGACAGTTCATGCTTTTTTATTGTCACAATGTCATCTATTTTCTCGATGATTGACTTTAATTTTTAATTGTCTGATACACTGATCACTGAGGCTTTTGCTCAAAATTGTAGGTGTTCTGTCACTGATCTCTATCTATTAGCATACAAGGTGTTAGTAGTGATGTTAGGTTTTTATATCCTTAAGCCTTATGGGGCTGACATATGAAAATGAAATGGCCGTGTGTTAGCACAAGTTTATACCGTATGTAAATGGACAAAAACTTTTCAATGACACAAAGATTTACAAAACTAGATAATAAATCACCAATTGATTAATATCCTATTCTAACCACAGGTATTGAATCATTGAAGATACCTCTATATATCGTCATGGATTCAGGGTCAGCATTATTGATCTGGGTGGCCTCGTGTCGTAGCGGTCAACGCTTTTGCTTCGTGAGCAGAAGGTACTGGGTTCGAAGCCCGGCCGCGACTTTGGGATTTTTTCTCGAGTTTCATGGCTCTGATCCTGATGATCCAAATGGACAAGTCCTATCGGAGATGGACTATAATTTGGAGGTCCCAGCTTTGATATGGCCTAAAATGTATTGCCAAGGGCGTAAAACTAACAACTTTAAACTTTTATTGATCTGTGGTGATGACAAATAGATGTATATATTTTCTTGTTTACTTTTCACAAATGTTATCTTCCTGTTATTTTCTCAGAATTTATCACAACACAGTGCATAGTATATATGCAAAATGTTTCAACCATGACTTAATGACTATCTTTTTTTCTTTTATCCTATAAGAAAAATGTTATACGTTTTAAAATATGTTTGAACTGCAATAATCTTCTCTGACATTCTAACAATAAAAGACGCATTGTAGTTTTATTGTGGCATCATGGTTCTCCTCTATGTCCGTGCTCCGACCACTCTGGTATTTTGATGTCGATGAAATCACACACAGGAAGCAAGGGAATATAATAATAGAATTATAAGATAGGGCTACAACTACAGGAAAACCATCCCATCACAAATTACAGTCCCATATTCTGCTATTGTAAACTGTATCTTACCAATGCACAGGAATGACACTATAAATTTCAAAACAGAAACAGCTAGATGTCTAGAATATCACTATCAAGAGCTCTAATAACCAATACAAGTACCAACGAAAAAAATAATAATTTTGTAACAGTACCAGCAATATTTTTTTTTCATTTTTTCAGCTGAGATTTTCTCATAATTTTTTAGCTACTAGCACCAATAGTTATTTTACTAAAAACAAGGATCGTTTAGATAAGAATGGACAGGGAAATTAAACAAACACACACAACAACAAAAAACCACACAAAAACAACCATCTCTCTTCTGTAATCTGGATCGCATTGGTAGATTGATTAGGTAAGAATGTAGAAAAGTGTTGCGCAATATGCCTGTTTCAACTTCAATGGGAAGTCAAACCACAATAAACACATTAAAAACCAGGAGCCTGCTTCAATGGGAATGCCAATTTCAACACAACAAAAACCAGGAGCCTGCTTCAATAGGAATTTGAACCACTATTTCAACACAACAACAACAACAAAGCCATGCAGGCTGTATCAACTGGTACAGACATCGCATCAAAACATGGAGCCAGTAGAGTATTTTCCCCCACTCCCACACTACATGGACTCAAGCATATAGATCTTGCCTTTTTTGTCATGACTGTATTGACAGACAGTAACAATTTTAAACATTACATTTGATTTGTTTTCCAGTTTGATTTTTGATTTATTTTATGTGGTGAAAAGTGAGTAGATAATTAATAGACCATGCTAATTATGACAGTAAATTCTTAGTATCATTATCGCCCACAATTTTTAAGTTTAATGTATTTTTTACTATTTTTACATCAAGAAGTTTTGCCTGTTGTGATGTAACCTCTTGATGCATTCCTGTACATCTCTCATGACAAGTTTTCTCTGACCGACACTATTCATATTGCAAATGGTGCTTTCTCATCAAATAGATCATGTCTCTATGAAGAAATGTTGACATTAACCTTTACCGCTACTCGCGGTTAAAAAAATACCCACCCGGTTACATATTTACTTACTGTGTCTTTTAATGAATAGAGTACAGTCCAATAGGTATTCCTCGACCTAGAGCAGAGAGACTACAATATATTCAGTCTCTCTGACCTAGAGTCATGTCCCAACCATTTTCCTATATTTTCTTTTTCCCAGATTCCTTATCAAATTTTTTCTGGCCCAGAAAGAATGAGGAATATGTGATGGACTGTATTCCTTACAATTTTTCATGATCTATGTGTTCAATAATTGTGATCACAACTCACAATGATGACTTGTACTTGTGTATTATATTACCTATAGAATTTTCAAGGCATCCACTTTCCACATCGCCTGAAGCATTGATATTGATATTGACAACTTTCTGACGCACCTCACTCTTATATTTCTTTCTTCTTATCCAATTCCCTTTTACCATTACAGTGTAGGGCCAGCACTATGAGTGCTGAATTTCTCTGGATCAAGATATTAAGCCAAGCAGGTGATCAACCCACTCTTATATTTCAGTCGCATAAATCTTGAGACATTGTTAAAATCCTGCATCCATATGTACATAAATTTTTGTTTGTAATAATATGTTTAAAGCATCGTAAATATAAATTCATGGCAAATATTGATTTTATAAAGCTATTCTTATACTATGTAATCACATGACATCAACCATGAAGAAATGTTTCAAATAAATCAGATGTGTATAAAACTGAAGTTTTTGTCTTAACATTTTTGTAGATTTCTCTACATTCAAATCAAGTGTTGTTTGTTAACGTTAACATTATTTATATACAAAATAATGAATCTTTCTTTCTTCTTCTTTCTTATCCAATTCCCCGTTACCATTACAGTGTTGAGCCCGCACTATGAGGCTGGATTTCTCTCGATCAAGATATTAAGCCAAGCAGGTGATCAACCCACTGTGACCTTTGTGGTAGGGATTAATTTTACCCAGACAGCGGCTTTGCGGCCACTCATATCGATTTTAAATTGCCAAGTGTTCTTTAACGTGCACACGGGACATCCGAGTTTATCGTCCATCTCCGAAAGGACTAGGTTCTTTGATCCCTCCTACCTGAATAGGATCAGGGGAGTGGCATATAGGTTTTCACGAGTTTCACGAAGAAAAATACCTGATGCTGTAATGGTAAAAAGGAACTGGATAAGAAAGAAGACAAAAAAGGCGATCCAAGCGTGTTGCCTAACTTTACATTTTTGGTAAGTGTGACTTTGCCCAGAGTGGTAGAACCTCCCAGTTCTTATCAATAGCTGAGGGGGTAGCCACAAGGGCTACAGTAATTTGTTTATTGGCCCGTCTTTGATCAATACTCATCAATGTATTGCTCATGGTGCCAGTAAAGAGTTGTGGACAGCAGGCTGATCACCTGCTTGTCTGAAACTGATCCATAGAATTTCCGGCGCTGTGTTCAGTCGTGTTTGGTGGTCGGGATACCTGCATATGGCTGATATTGTGTGTGCCTTTCATGGTTGAACATAGGGCTGGCCCCAACACTGCTCTGCGGTATCAATAGGGTTCGATCAAAGGTAAATGCGACCTTGGAATCACAACAAAATAAAAATCAACACCTTTTATTTTTATATAGACATTGAATGATCAGGGGGTGTAAATTTAGTTCCAACTCATTCAGACATCAACTTTACCGAAGATCAACTCGAGCGGCTTCCAACTTAAGCAGTCACTGCAGTAATAATAGTGGTGCCAATATCTCTAAATGTATAAATTAGACACGTAAAACTGATTATTTCAAAGGTGGGACCACCATTCCTGCTATACATTCCACCTCTAATAGGATAGGACTTGAACCAACTCAGCGGGACAAAAATCTCTTATATTCTTTGACCGGATTCAAACCACGAACCTCAATGTCATGGATGAATACCCCAACACACTATCACTGCCCCAGAGTCACCACCTTTGGTCTTCACTCTTATTCCTTTTTCGCGTTAAATTGTTTTTCGCAATGCCCATTTTCAAGATTTCTGCCTGAATACAAATTCCAAGGAGTTTTCAAGATCAAACTAAACTCAGGAGGGAGTCCTTAAATAAGGAGGTTGCATGAACCCTCTATTACAATTTTTTAAAAGGAGATGCATTCTTCTATGTGCTCATCCATTTCTTGATGAGAGGAGAAAGACATTCTCAACCCCAAGTGCACTCCTTGCATGGGAGTGGGAGCCAGGGGACAGCACACAAAAAGCATGAAGCTCAACATGACCTACGACAAAAAGCCTGAATAGTCACAAACGTAACTTATTTCAAACAACCGATGTAAAATAAAGCCCAGGGTTAATAAACAGGTAGGTTCTTAGAAACAGCCAGAGATTAAAAATTGAATAATTTAAAAAATGGAGTGCTTCACCCCAACATCAAGTCCAGTCTAACAGTTGAGGTGATCTGCGGATATTGTCGGTGTCACAATGTCCATCATGTTTTTTTCACAGGAGAAACAAACAATCTAAAAATAGAATAGAGAGGAGATGCACAGAGTGTTTGGGTTCTATTTCTCACTATTCCATTGGTCCATTGAATAGCTTTGACATCATCCATCACAAGGAAAATCCCCATGAATTTTCAAGTTTTCGGAAATCCAGACTTAAATGTTTTGCTAGCGACACTGACGATATGTTGATCTCTTTTCCATTCGCCTAACATAAGCGTGTCAACTGTATCTATTAAACTGGTAGGCGTGCTGAGAAGTAAAATTACTCGAAGTCTCTTCACTTGCATTGATTCACCAGTGGTAACACCAAACAAAGAACAATTAAGTCATAAAAATATCTGGATATAGCATGTAAGTTCTATATTCATTGGACATTCAAAAGTGAACAGAGCAACAAGGTGTAACAGCACATACACAAATAAAAACAATGAAACGACAAAGCAATATAATATTACATAAACTGAGCTACAAACACATCAAGATAAAAACAAGCAAAAAACTTGGTGACAAAGAATAATACATTTTTATTGTTTTAAACCAAAATAACTAAAATTCCATTTTCATATCAATATTTTCAAACATTTGAAAATAATAAAAATTCTAGAGCCAGACATTATGATTTAGTCTTTGATGGGTGAATAAGAAATAAATATTATAATTTATGTAAATGCCTAACTAGCATAAATCGTATGCAAATTTATAGATAAAATCAATAATTAAAAAGAAGCACGTAACAATAAGACAATTCTTCAACCCGACGAGATGAAATATGAAGAGAGCTTTGAAACCACAGGATATGATATTCCAAACTGCTGACGGCCAATGCGTGTCACTTGATCCACAGATGTATGAATTACTAAAAACAAGGATGGGGACACTGGACAGACTACTCTTTGTTCCACTGTAGGGATGAAAAAAATTGGGAAACATATTAAACAATCAATTTAATAACGACCATGTGAAATACAGGATTGATAAATAGCGTGTTAATAAGTAAACAATTATTTTGAAGTCAAAGCTAAGTATTTTATTCCTTTAGACAAATGGTTGTGGCAAGATATTTTTAAAACAGATAAGAATTTTTTATTCAGATATAATCACGCCGCCCAACCCTAGCCAATGCAAAATCAGAACACTGTCACATTTAAAAAAAACCCAGTACATTAAATAGAGATGAAGAAATATTGTGTGGGGAAAAAATTGGATTATCATTAAATGAAAATAGCCATTTTCACACGCCAAAAAAGCACAGTCTCTCTAAAAGTCCCCAATATCAACTTGATATGTCAAGTGTATATATTTGTTTGAAAGAAGGAAATCCTACCAATGCACAAAATCAGACATCCTTCATTATATAAAAGTAAACAAATCAAACCAACATTCTTGGATAATTGATAGCTGTTTCAAATACATACCTCTTGATTTCCTCTGCTTCCAATTTTCTTTTCAATGTTTATTGCCAACATTTGAGAGCGGAAAGACAAATTCTTTGTCTTTTCAATAACTTGTTGATAAGGAGATATTGCTTGAGTTCCCATCACAACATGACCCTACAGAAAGGATAAAGCACAGACAATGCTAATAAACAATTTACATTAACTTGTAAGGACATGCTAAACTTTTCAAAAAAGGGAATGATTAATGAAAGTAAGAGAAAATAAATGATAAATTATAGCAAATCATTGTTGTCCAGCAAACTCAGTGCAATCTTTTTTAGATATTCAGAAACAGGAGAGTGGCATGTTTATATTCAAAGTTGCGAGAGAGAATTTGGTGTCAGAGGACTTGTAGTTTGAATGCATCTTATAAAAAATCACCCAAAATCAAAATACAACCACCACTAATAGCCAAAAAATGTAATGTCACGGAAAACATGCTTTCCCCTCTCTCTCCTATCTTTTTTTGTTCCATGAGTAAAAACTTGGAATTTCTGAGGCAAAAAATTAAAACAAAGATGCAAGTATATCTTAAAGTAAATAATTTGTATGGCCTACCAATTGAGAATCAATCTTAGCATCAAGCCGGGCATTTCGAATGAGATTGACAATCCATCTTTCTGCGTCATCAGGAGTCATGTTCAGTTTCTCAGCAAGCATTCTGAACAATGAAAATAAAAAGTCAATGAAGAATAACAATTTTAATAAATTATCAATCAAAAAATAAATGAAAAACAGTGTTGAAGCTTTACTGGTTTGTTTCCTAAACAGACAAAAATAGATAAACAAGACCATCAGAAATGGCAGTAGTTTACAGGGCTGCCACTCAAAATTCATAAAATCCAAGGATTTTAAAAGCTAACTACACAACACCCGGCAAACACTTATTGGGATAACTATGTGGTCTAACTTTTAGAACTCTTTTCATCAAAGTAAACATAAATGAATATGAAAACTACTGGTGTTATCAATAATAGGCGCTTTGTAATATGGTACCAAAACCATTTTAAGTTACAGTACCGTGGTCTACTATGCGTTGACACCCACCCGCAATATTTTTTTTTAAAAAGGAAGATGTTTGACTGTGTAGGCCATCAAGGCAAATAAACCCTGCAAATGAACGATAAGATTATATTTAGGCCTTCCACTGAGCTCTGAAGAAATTCGAGGATTTTTTGACTGAACGCCCTGGGTCATGTCCCCGGGGGGGTTTGTGGGTAACGCTCCCATAAGGAAAATGGTTTTAAGGACATTTTAAAGCATATTTTGCCATGGAATGAAGCAAAAAGGGACTTGAAACTCGAGACAAAGACGATCACGATGTAGGCAAAAATGCGGTTTTCCACAAATTTGCGGAAGAGTGGAAGACCTATATATTGTTGCATGCTCTCTCTCTCTCTCTCTCGTTGTTGTCGTCAAAGTTGAATTAAAGCATATCGACACAGCTAAGGCCATATCGTCAGTGTAATTCTCTAACCGTCTAAATTCCAAAAATCGGGACCCTACTTTTTTGGCTCAAAATGAAAGCCCACCACTGGTTGCACCCTCTAGTGAAAGGGAAGCTACTCCTGACAAAAATTATGCAATTCAATTGCGCATGTTGAAAGTCGAACCGTACATGATTGCTAGTACTAAATAGGCAGTTGCATTTTAGTGTAAGTCTCTAATTGTCTAACCTCCCTTTTTGTGGAGGTTTTTTTTTTTTTTTGTTGCTTTCCTGTAAAATTTGGTAAAAGTCACTTAACCCAAACCTAAGGCGCCCTCTCACATTCTCACTTTCTTCAATTTTATGATGCGTTTAAGTACTCACTACACTGATGATGTAATCAATATACTGAAATGACTCCCACCAGTCGTCAAAAATAATATTATATAATTATTATGATCTCTCTCGTTGTTGCTAAAGTTAGCATCGCTGCTAAGAAATGGACAGGGTCAGATAACAGAAATATCAGAGACACTACCTGCAGCGCCATAACCCCTCATATTCTTTCTTTCTTCAGTTTTAAAAGAAGGGACCAATTTTCCTTACCTATAACACTACGTTCATTAGTTTTGCACTCTCTCTTTCTTCTCGTCTGCCCTTAACATAAAAATTGTCGTACTACAAAGTACAACAGAACAGGCGACAGTGTATCGAGTAAAATAATTCGTAATAGCAATAGAAGGCAAAATATGCCACGAGCAAGATACTGGTTGGTGTATGAAGTGTAACATTTCTGGGCAATATTTGGGCAAGCAGGGTCATCCGGGAGAGGACGAGGTTGGGGATCTTCGACTCCGGTGTTAGGTCTGTCCTTTTGTATGGCTCAGAAACATGGAGAACAGGTAAATCAACAGAGCGGAAACTCCAAGCATTTACGAATGGGTGTCTGGGACGCATCTTGGGTGTCCACTGGCCAGATATAATCAGCAATGCAGGACTATACAGCGGAGCTGGCCGGCTCCCAGTGGCGGCAGAGCTTCTGAGAGGGAGGTGGAGATGGATGGGTCGCGCCTTGCGACGGCCGAGACGGGGCATTGCAGGGCGGGGTTTGGCATGGAGTCCGCGGGGGGTGGGGGGTGGGTCCGGGGGCGGGCCAGGAACGGCATGGAGAGGGGGGACTGAGAGGGAGATGAAAATGGAAAGGAAGACTTGGAAGGAGCTGACCTCCCTAGCTCAAGACAGGAGAGAGTGGAAAGCCTTTGTTGATGGCCTGTGCTCCACAGGGAGCTGAGAGGCAAAGAAGAAGAAGAAGAAGATACTGGTTGGTGTATGAAGTGTAACATTTCTGGTTTCAATCCACCATCCCCATATCTTTCTATGCGTACCAGGTGGTCACAATCTAAGTTGTGACAGAAAATAAAGAGAACAGTCAGTGACTCAGCTCTGATTATTATTACATGTACCAGTATGTCAAGTCTTTCCACAGGTCTGGATGTGCTGTCAACAATCAGAGGATTCTATGGATGAGTGGACGGGTATCTCATGAGACCAACGACTAGAGCCGTGAACGGATCCACGGACGGCCGTGAAATCCAACAGCCACGGCCACCAACTAGTTAATGCCAAGTCCGTCTACACCCTCCATGCCCCGCAGATTTCCCATGGAAACCACCGACCACGGGCGATGTCCGTGGAAACCACCAACGGATCTACGGGAAATTTCAAACCCACCGAGGAAGAGTGGCAGCCCTGAGTTTAAATTAAATTAATGCCATACTTTACTTTAAATTGGCGTTCATGACTCTTTGCTCATACCATTTGTTTTCAAATCTACAAAAATAATTTTTTAAAAATAAAACAGTAACATAAATATACATATATTTTCACCCCCCCCCCCCCCCCCAACCCAAAAAAACAAAAAACAAACACACGAAACAGATTAACATAAAGCCGATCACCAACCTCAATGTTATCCCAGACCCGCCAAGTCGTTTTTTAAAGGGAAAGTCCTGTTATTTTAGTCATAACATATTATTGTCTCTATAATTGTCCTGTTTTTTTGTAGTCTTATGCTCATTTTAATTTAGTTAGGGTTGTCCACTAAAGTTAGGCAGCAGTTAAAAAAAAAGAATACTGAAATGAAAATGGGAAACGTACTCTATACTGATGCACTCATGAATTCTGCAGAAAGTCTCGAAGATAAGAAGTCGAGCATTTTCAATGAAGTCCTCTAAACAGGCGACCAAGAAGAAATCATTGAAGAGAACCTATTCATAAGGAGAAAAAAATGGAAAGAAAGATTAATATACATGTCAATAGATCATGTAATAATAACAATGAAAAATGCTGGGGTGTGTAGTTTATTAACCCTTAATTTACCAGTATGAGAGACATAACTTTTAATTTTTGGACTGGATTAACCCTAAAACTAAAATGAAAATTATAGACACAGTCATTCCAAATCTGTTTGTTAGAAATAGCTGAATAATGTGTTCATTTACATTCCTATGAAATCATTTCAGTGCCCACCGTGGTAGCCTTTATCAATAGCTGGGGGGCAGCCACAAGGGCTACAGTAATTTGTTTATTGGCCTGTCTCTGATTAATACTGCTCAGTGTATTGCCCATGGTGCCAGTAAAGAGTTATGGACACAGTGGGATGATCACTTGCTTGTCTGAAGCTCTCTGATCCAAAGCATTTCTGAGACCCTGTGTTCAGTCTCATGTTTGGTGGTCGAGGTACCTGCGCTGGCAGGTATCTTGTGTACCTTTCTTGACTGGACATAGGGCTCACCCCAACATTGCTCTGCAGTATCTATGTGGTTCAGTCAAACAAACATAAAATAATTTCAATGGCATCAATAAGCTGAACTTTTTGATGACCACCTAAAATCAGATTCTGACTGCCTACATTCGCTTTTCCTACCAGAGTTGGAACGTGACTACTCTAGTTCTACTTCAACATCGCTTTCATTATCAATTTCCCTTTTCTTCATCAACAGAATCCAATTCAAATGCCTTCGACAATGAAATAAGACAAGAGAAATTAAAAGCCATAATTTCATAAAACTACAATACTTACAGTTTCACATTCTCTCAATTTCTTTTGGGCACCATCAAAATCATAATCAACATGCAAGCACTGTACAAACTCTGTGATTGGATCTTTGTAGGTATAGGACTCCTGAGGAGATAAAAAGATACAAACAGTAATAAATGGCGCTCACTTTCTTTATTATCCAGTTCCCTTTTACCATTACAGTGTAGGGCCAGCACTATAAAGCTGGATTTCTCTGGATCAAGGTATTAAGCCAAGCAGGTGATCAACCCACTGTGACTTTTGTGGTAGGATTTAATTTTGCCCGGACAGTGGCCTTGCGGCCTACTCTTATCAATTTTAAGGGTTCTTTAACGTGCGCAACGTGCACACAGGACCTCCTAGTTTATCGGCTGTCTCCGATAGGACTAGGTTCTTGACCCCACTTACCTGAATAGGATCGGGGAAAGGTTTTCACCGAGTTTCAAGGAGAAAAATACCAGACAGCGTCGCTGCCGGATTTCAAAACCGGTACCTTTCGCTTCAGAGGTGAGAACCGTACCTCAGTGCCACTGGGACCCCGAATGGCGCTTACTACATTCACAAAATTCATGATTTAGTGTATCCTTTTAATCTTAGAAAAATACGCTTGACACTTCATAGGTATTGTGTAAACAAATACTTTGCCAAACAAGATCAGAGCGCTGTTAACCCTTTCCCACCCGGCCATTCTGGGCCTGTCTACTCCTGGAACTCCGAGGGCAGGGAGATAACTCTGCCCGACTATGGTAGTGGGTATTAAATAAAAATTCATAACTATCAAATGCAAAGT
>JARBEQ010226821.1:0-12227 GCA_030265355.1 Tritonia tetraquetra
CTACCTGAATAGGATCAGGGGAGTGGCATATAGGTTTTCACGGAGAAAAATAACTGACGCTGCCGGGAATCGAACCAGGTACCTTTCGCTTCTGAGGCAAGAACCGTACTTCTGCGCCACTGCCCCCTTTTTCCCTTCATACGGCTATATAATAAATTACTGGAATAACCGACACTCTCCAACCAGAGCCTCGGTAATAATGAGAACCATTCTTATCCCTCACCCTCCATTTCTCTTTCTTATTTCCTCACTGAACAAAGAAACTATCCATTCTCTTACTTTCTTGCTTTATCATTTCATGGTTTTGTGTTATGGTGTCAGGAAACTGCACCTACTTCAACCACAACAGCCGTGTCAACACAGCACACACGCTTGAGATTGAGAGGACATCTCACTATTTGCGCACACATTGAACGATTAATTAAGTCCCTAAGTTATTATTGGTGAATTACAGGCAAAGTAATTCACTTTGTTATCGGGAATAACAAGACCTCGGGAATAATGAGAGATTTTGTTTGGAACGCCACCTCTCGTTATAACTGAGATCCACTGTAATAGGTCATTCAAATTATGGAATGGAATCAAAGGCTGAAATATAGATTCCTGGACTATCTCATTCTCTGTGCCTCCTCCAAAAACTGTGACTGTAACATTTTTCATTTGAAAAGAGAACGTTTAATCTTAAAGTATGATTTTAATTTAGCAATTTCAACGGCAACCAAAGGTAACAATAGACAATCAATGGGTTGAAGACACACAGAGAATTTGTAAACAACATAAGAATATATTCTGAACAACCAACTTTTAGTTACTAAGCCTCATTTCAGCACAATTATTACTGATGTCTTGTCACAGTGATTAAAAGAACAATATGAATAAAATCATTAAAAAAAATACAGCAGCAACATAAAATCAAAATGAAGAGGCTATTGGTCGGTCCTCACGTGACCAGCCAGAGATAAACAATTGGACCATTGCCTAGGCTCTCTAGAAATAATATCATATGCCAAGGGTCAAGGTCAAGGCTGTATGTATGACCCTAGGCTACACAATGAGTGAGGGTTAAGATTAGCTACGACTACGACTGTTCAAGTACGGATGAATGAATGGCTAGGTTCTATTCAACAATACTGACCAACAGCAGTTGCTAAATCAAAATCATACAAAAGAAAAAATAAGCAACGACAAAAGAGAATTTGGAAAATCAATGAAATAATAGCACTATTTTAAACAACCGACTAAGCCTCATTCTGTTACATCTGTTATTGATTTTTGAACAATATTAATAATTTTTTTCTCTTTTTTTTTTCAAAAACAACAATATCAAAATCAAGGTTATACATACAATGTATGGCATTTCATCAGAGTACTGAACAACTCCTCTTTGTGGCAAAATGTTGTCAAGAGCAGCTGATGAAAAGTATGACTCCATTGCTGGAGACAACTTGTGGTGTATCTTTTCTCTGAAGATGAAGGTGTTGTTCTACAAGTAAGAAAAATAGAAAAAGGAGTTTTCAAGTGCAATAAAACAATAATATGATGGAGCATAACAGGCAATTTGGATGTTGAATTTTTACCGCATAAACTACATTCTCTGACACATCTCAAACTCCCATAATCCCCACCACCATCTTCAAAAGCAAGTCGCTTACGTCGATCTTTGGTTGAGTTGATCATTGGGTTTTTTCTTTTGACTGAGCACGGCTGTGCTATTAAAATAAAAGGGTTGTGTCAACTTCAACACAAGCGTTGCAACGCATGTGTTGACCAAAATCTTCATCCCCGATCATTCATTATTGCTATTACCCCCCCACCCCCTCAGATAAGTTTACCTTTTTTATCATTGCTGTGAAACTCAGTTATAACGAGGGGTGGTGTTCCAGACAAAATCTCTCATTAATCCAAGGTCTCCTTATTTCCAATAACAAAGGGAAAAAAACAGATCCTTAACCTATTACCTGCTTGTGATTTACTAACATGTGTAGTGGGTACTGGATGGGTGTCAGCTGTACACCAAATCTCTGTGTTGCTTTTCACTTTTGCATCTACACACTGCTTTGATGATAAAAAAGTTCTTTCTTACTTTATCAATAACCTTTAGTACCTTTCAGTGTAAAATTTAGGCGTGATATACAAACTTTTGCCATTGATCCGTATTCAGTGACATCCTCTTGCCTCTACAAGCCTAGATCCTCTCTTTTTTAGTTATTTCTGAAACTGCATCCTCTGCCACATTTTCTTTGTTCTGATTCTAGGTAGTTTTTCTTGCTGTTTACATTCAAGTATTTGTTTAGGAATTTTGCTATCTTTCATTCCGTTTATGTGTCCAAACCATCTTAATTAATTTTTACCTAATTTCATTTCCAGACTTTCATATTTGACTTCTTCTCTAATTCTAGTATTTCTCATTTTATCTCTCTGTTTTGTTTATTGATCTTCTTAGGAATTTCATTTCTGTTGCCTGTTTGTTTAAAATCAATATTAACCACTTCCGTGCGTACAGGTCGAATTCGTCCATGGCATAAAGTACGTAAGGGTTGATATCCACCCTATAATTTACATCAGTCGCTGCAGTAACTTTACATTAAGCCTGTGACTGTTCTTTTGTTTCCACTTCTGTTTTCTTTAACGAGGATTATCTTGCTCACTGTTTTGTGAAGTTTTGGGGAAAAAAATTGATTTTTCGTCCAAAAAATGGAATATGAAGATGACCAATATGATGGAAATACTTCCGACGAAGATATGTCGCATTCAAGTGATGAGGATGAAGGTTAGTGTGTTGTTTATATTGTATTTTATGGGTTTTGTCGATATTTTTATGTTGAAAAGCCACTAACTTTGAAAAAACTTTGAGTTGACCAGTTTTGGGGGGGATTTTCTGGTATTATGGGATGAATATGGGGCTAAGGGGCTCAAAATGTTGTGTTTGCTGTACGTCCTGGTTTGTTTTTTTATCATATTATCATAGACATATTCCTTTTTCAATTATCTTAAAAATTATATATACTTTTATGGGTTTAAAAACAATCCTTTTTTTTTTACAATTTTTTTCCTGATGCATGTGCTCGTTTTAAGTATACCAATCTTAATACATATAGTGGATTTATGTCAGCACTCAAGTGGTTAAACTCCACAAAAGAGCAACAGTTGCTTTCATTTCATCAAATCTACATTGTACAAAAAGTACTACCTTTGCCACATTGAAAGACAAATAATACTTTGTCCAAGTTTGATATCATAAAATGATCTGTTTGATTTAGATTTAAGGAAAGACCTTTTTTTAGACAAGGGACTCTTCCTTCCAAAAAGACTGAATGAAAATTATTTTTCTCTACAATACAACAAAACATTTTTGAGGATTACATCTCATATTTATGGACCAAACTAGAATTCCTAATTTATGAATTACATAATATCGCAATACTTACTTCTTGAGTCCTATCCATGTTTTCTGCAATACTGATGACAGCTCGTTTCACATGAGGACTTCTCTTCACAATTGTCCTTTTGTCTAATAAATGGTACAAAGATGGAAATATTATAAAATGAAATGTACATGACATATCAGTACTATACATCTAACTTGCTGTCTATTTATTTCATCCTCATCCTCATGGTAAAAAGAAGCTTGTTACTTTGTTGTCACTACAAATAATTCGAAAATTGAACAAGCAGCAAAGCTTTAAGAGGCTTTCTGACCAAATCATCTATTCATCTATCTTGAATGACTCTTGAAATCTATGGGCCGAGTTAAGCTCTCCAGTAAGACAGCTCCGCGAACTTAGGCCATTCATATCTCTCACCAGACCTGTAGATCTACTTCTTTCCATGTTGCAATTCAGTGGAGAGAGTGGGTTATTTGCTAAACTTAATCACAACAGATTGCCAATAAAAGACATTTGATAATAGTATAAATTACAAACTACAAAGATAAATATATTCAATATCTTGAAAAAATAAGATTTTCATATCTAGCTGCTCTAATTCAATATCTCTATACAAATTTTTGAAATATTTGTTGTTTTGTTGTGTTATCCATCCCACATAATACCGCTAAGCAGTGTTGCAGTCAGCTCTATGTACAGCTTTGCTGGAAAAACTCTAGATCAGGTAGATAAGACAAGCAGGTGATCAGGCCACTGTGCTTGAATGGCACAATGAGTGTCACATTCTTAGGTGTTGACCAAATTTTGGCCATAACAATATTTCATCATTTTCATTTGACCTTAAATGAATCTTTTGTGATCTCTTTCTCATAATACTTTGTTCTATATTAGCATCTATTTACACTGCCTGAGGTCTTATTCAATTTGCTCTGCATACAGATTTATGAGTTTGATTTTGTACTTCAAATAAGATAGGATCAAAATGATGACATCTTAACTTTTTGTGTATTTGAGATAATTCCTCAGGCATCTATGATAAATACTTACGAAATTTGTCTGGTACTCCCTGTGGACCAATCGATAAATGCAGTTTATTAATTGACCATTCCCATTAAACGGATTTAATGTTTGAAAGAGAACCTAACCCTCAACTCCATTCTTAAAAAACAAGTCCATAGAAAGAATACTTCCTCACCGTCTTCTTTTTTCAGAACTGCTAAATAGATAAAGAGATGGCTAACAGAGGTTCACCTATCAAATCATTGACTGTACTGTCATTTTCATAAGAAAGGCAAACAGTAAAATAGAGATAGAGACAACGTTTGGGTGATAGATAAAAACTCTGATGTAGTACAACCTCACTTACTCTTTTCAAATTGGTGGATAACTTGTTGTCATCTTCCACTTTGGGATATGTGAACTTTCTTTGGGTTGTTCGATTCGCACCTAAGAAAGAGGAAAGAGAAATTTAAATCAAAACAGTTAAAAAAAAACAACAAATCACAATACAAACAATTACAATTACTTGTTAAAAACACTAAACCAAATTAAGAAATTTTAATCATAGAAATTCTAAAAGCTTAAGTAAGTAATAATTCAGAATCCAGATATAGAATTATAAGGAGAGAAGGATACACCAGAGAGGCTGAATTAAAAAAAAACAACATGTACACAAATAACCTAGAAAAGAGGAAGAAAGGAATGAAATCTAAAACAGACAGGGGGCAACTCTTTGTTTTATAAAATCTAAGATGCGAGAATTAATTAGATGGAAAAAGTGATCACTGCTTAGTAAATGATAACATAATGTATCATAAAAATACAACATCTATGAAAAACAAAAAATACATTTAAGGAAGAAAGCTAAGGGTCGAGGACCTTATAAAAAAGATATGGCTATAGCAAAACTATAAAAAAGACAGAGATTAGGTACATATCGTAAAGAAAATCTTCTTCTTCTCTATCACTCAGATGGACACTTATGAGAATGAGGCAATCAAATCAAATATTACATCATTTTCTCTAAGACATTGCTTGTATTTTTTTTATGTTCTTTATCAAGCGGCAGTCTACTCCTGGTTATAAAATTATGGGGCGCTGCAAAGATAATATACTAGGTACTCACTAATAAGAATGTTCTTTAAGCTGGTTTTAACGTTGGCAGCATAGTGTCGACTTTCTTCTTCATAAGACACACAATCAGATAACAGCTGCTGTAAAGCACTTTTCTCCACAATGGGGTCAATTGTCAGTTTCAATTGCTTCGACTTCATCTTCAAATATTAAAAGTAGCAGATAACAAATTTCTGCATTAACGGTGAATGAAAAAATGAAACTTTTCTTGTTCTTTTCTGCCATATTCCTGGATACAGATGTACTCCAAAACTTAATCTTGCTTTTAAGATCCCAATGTTTAGATAATATTTCATACTTTAGCAAATCACTGAAATAAGTTCCAAGTTTCATTTCATTTGGTCAAATGTGCAACTATGATTACCTTCTTTGACAAAATGTAAAAATGAGTGCAGGTAACTCAAAGTTGGGATAGAGATAAACTTGAGCATCTTGGGCTACAAAGGTCTATTGTAATTTCAATATTATTGCAAAACCTTCAAGGAAAGTCAGGATGAGATACAGAGCATTCAATAATATTTCAAAGATAATTTTTCAAACTTTACATTCGACACCATGTCTTACAGTAATTACTCTGCCCTTCTTTTATTCTGCCTTTTTTACTTTCAGACTTAATGATTATTCTTTTCTGTGGTTTTGCTCCTTTCTTGCTTTACACATTAAATCTTTTAAGTTGTAATCTTCAAAACTACAAGGCTGGGAAGGTCAGGTCTCTAAGTAAAACTTCGTATTTAAACAGAGATCGAAAAACAAGCTTCAAACAACATCCACACATGAAAACACTACTAACGACCTATGAAAATCTTTCTATATCACATAAATGTAGGCTTCTGACCACAATTCATTGTTCATACAAAATAAATAGATGTGTACAAATTTTGCTCTTTAAACTCTTAATAAAGGATAAAAACTCTTTGAAATATGTAATGTTATATACTATTGAATTACCATGGATCACCAATCAGCTGGTGAAAATGGCAATGCAAGGTCCACCGATATATCACTCCAAATTCATCAAATCTAACTAGTGTTCACAATTCAGTTTTTTACACAGTTAAAAATTGGATGGGAAACAAAACTAGAAACATATGTTGATAAGTAATCACCACATTCATTTGATTTCATTTGAGAAGAATCATTGTAAACAAAAATTCTATGGAAGCGTTTCACCCATGGATGATTAGGGAAAACAATATTCAAAATTGTAAATAGAATCTATGTAAAAATATTTGGTTAAAGCTACATGAAAATTACAAAAGTTTCACAGAGACATTGAAAATCATGGCCATGACTTGGCAACTTTCTCAGGGTTATCTGAAAATGAATGGCCAATCACAGCCTCATTAGTGTGCAGAGTGTCTCTGTGTTTGCAAAACAATTCTATATATGGACACATTCAGGGCAGGAACCAGAGTTATGACCATTTATGAAAATATGGAATACAAAATGGCTGGCAACTGTGACTGACTCTAGTTTTAGACCAGTGTTTTGTAACAATGTTAGCTAATTAATGAATTTGTTCAATTGTTTGAGCACTTCAACAAATTTGATGGGACTTCCACACAAGCTCAAAGGGCATACCTACCTAAGGTAAATGCAAAGTATCATAACAATAGAAGCAAAAGATATTGTACTGATAATAATATAATTGATGACATATTCTTATGGAGAGATAATGACCATCAAGCTAGAAACCCAAGAGTCAGAAAAAAAAATTCAGCCTGGATCAAATCAATTTCTTATCATTCATAGTAATTACGGAACACACATTCTTTTTAAAGGTAGAAAAAAATATCTTTAATCTCTGAAATAGAGTTTAAATGATTTGGTGAAAAGAGGAAAATTATTTAATCAAAGGTAAATGCTCACCAGCTGAATGATCTCATCATCATTCTTGTTCAAATTTGAGTAAGGTAATAAACCATGTGTCATGATTTCATAGATGAGGTGACCTATCATCCAAATATCTGATGCTTTGGAATATTCACCTTCAATAATGGATTCAGGAGCACTCCAACGACGTGGAATATCTTTACTATTAATTGCTGGTGACAGAAGTCAAACAGTTACCTAAGAATCAGATTTACACATCTTTTTTTTTTGTGGTTGAAAATGAAAATAATTAAGGTACAATAATGGATTATGCTACAATGCAATACAGTGATAGCACAAAATTGCCATCCCCTGAGATACTGATTTGGTTTCATAATGTTTTAATTTATTCAAAGAGCATGAAATAAAGTTACTTGTCAATAAAAATTGTATGCAATGGTTAACTAAGCAATAAAAAATCATTTTGAAAGATGATGAATTGCAAACTAAAAGATCTATTCAAGTCTTTGTGATCTGATCTGTATCAATTTGTTTGTTTGTTGTTTTAAAAAAAATGTTTCTTATCCATCTGTTTAATTTTTTTAAAAGCATAATTTCAAATTATTGGCAAATTCCTCGCATTAATCATTTTTTTGCAAGTTCTCTCGCTACTTACCACTTGCTTTTCCATTGCTTACTTCAATCTTCTTACACAAACCAAAGGAAGCCAATTTGACATGATCGTTATTTACAACAATCAAGCTCTCTGCTGTCAAATTACAATGGACATAGTCCTTGTTGTGACAATAAATCAATCCAGATATCGCATCTAATAAAAACTGGAGCAGCTGTGAAGGGGTGTAGAAATTTTCATTCTTTCTTTTGTTTTTCAGATTTTCCTAGGATCGAAAATGAGAATAAAAATTGTGAACAAAAACAATCTGTACATGATCTTTGCTATACAAAGGAGAGAAAAAAAAATAAAATAAATAAATTGTTGAATTAAAAAAAAAAAGATCTTAAAAAAGTTATACTAATATATTTAAAAGGTTGTTTCCATCTTATCTTTGTCATGGTCAAATATAACTGTTTATATCCTACTCTAAAACATGAAAATGACATAGCTTGATAATAATGATAATTGTGAATAAAAAGAAAATAAATCTGATTTTCATTGGAATACTATCAGCTACATGAGATTTATTCACCAAAACATAAATTTTATATCTACCTGCAATATCTGCTCACAACTTTCTACAATGTAAAACTGAGGAATGGAATCCTGATGATAAGCAAACATCTTAATGATGTTTTTATGTTGCAAAATTATCAAGCGCTTCATTTGAGTATAGTGAAGATCTTCGTATTCCTTGAGGTTAGTTCTATGCATTTTGTGATCTTTTCGATTCATGTTGTAGAAAAAGATCCATGATTCTTGGTGTTCAAATTGGCATTTTGCCTTTTTCCAACCAGGTTCCATGCTTTTTTGTTTCTGTACAAATGAGAAAAATAAAATTTTGTTTCATACATCTTAAAAGCATCTTATAAATATCACTGATAAACCCATAAAAATATAAAAAATAGTGTATAAAAAAATTAACTTTATAATGTCATTAACAATAGACATGGCAATTCTGTACTACTACCACATTACAACAAAATGCAAATTATTTACAGTCGAAGCTGATTATTGTAAATCTTGTGGGAAAAGGCAACAAATTTAGGGTGTTTTTTGTGTGGAAAAGGTGTTGCTTAGACAAAGTGAATGTGCTTGTATACTTATCAGAATATTAAAGCCTGCAATGTGCCGCGAAGCATACAATTATTCAGCTGCTGATACTGCACAAGCAGTTTTGGTAGGGGAAAAATCCCATGAAAACCACCTACCATTCTTCAACATTATACATCCTCCACGACCACTTATTACATTTCATATCAAATTGGTCTGCAATACTATTATTACATTGTATATCAGCCGTACTCAGAAAGTAAGGCAAGGCAAGGTCAGGTAAAGTATCCATTGAATCAAGAAACACCTGCCTGTCATACATTTATTTCATAAATATCAGACTTTTCCTTCTTCGTGTAATGTTTGACCTCTGCAAATTGCACTGCTATTGATTATAGACATTGTTTACTTTACTCTTTCATTTCTTGATTGAATTTTCGTCGTAACTGTGAATGATTTGTAATTTACGAACCACTATAGAAAATAAGTGTGTTTTGTTACAACCACTTTTTACTGCGTCCCTTTTGTAATTGTGCCAATCGCAAACAAATAAATTTGAATTGAATTGAATTTTTAGATATTTTTTGACATTTCACATACAGTTAATTCACAAGCAGATAAAGAACCATTTTGGATCTTGTCTAGATCATTGATTTGTTAAAAATTCCATAGTATGTCCAGAAATTCCATAGAACCCTGAAAATGGCTAGGGAGAAAGGAGGGTGAGAGTGAACAAAATAATAATAACGTATGTTCAAATATCATATTTAGAATATACAGATAAAGAAAGCACAAAGAGACAAAAAGATGAAGTAAGAAGTCACAGAAAAATGAAACAAATGGAGAAAAAAACAATTCATGAAGTAAAATTCTAAATCAATATCACTTAAGTAAGTGGCAACATAATGAAGTAAATGATGAAATCAAAGATAAAAAACAAACATACCGTGAAATCAGTCAGCATTGGACTTAGGCGATGCTCAATTTCATTTTGTAGATAGCTGATCACAAAACTCCCATAACGATTGTTATCATTGAAGACATCTATCATGCCTCGTCGGATTGATGAATTAGAATGAAACAACAATTTCTGAAGAAAACTGTCAACCTGCAACAAATGATGCACAGATCTAAAAGGCGTACTACTTTCTTTCTTCTTTTTTTTTCAATCGAAGATTTAAATGTATCCTTGAATGTTTGGTTTTGTTGAATAACTTTGTGATTATTTCAGTTGTGCTTTTTTTTCTTGACCAAAACTTGTCAATTTGCATGAACTGTATCACTATGACATGCCAGGTTGTCATTATTTGGGAACTAATTTTAAAACTGTAAAAGTGTTTTGAGCACCATCAAGCTCTCTGTGTCAAATCCCAAACCACTTACACTACATGACACCTGCATGTCTGGATGCAGGAGTCCTTGTCACACTGACAACTAGATTCACTTTGGTTTAATATCACTGGCACTGAGGATGAACAAATAGATATTATTGTTTCTTATCTTACAATTTAAAGTTATCAGTTTTATGCCCACGCCCAATGTGGTAAATACTCCCAGTTCTTACCTAGCTGAGGAGGTGACCACAAGGGCTACATTAATTTGTTTATTGACCTTGATTATGATTTATACTGCCCAGTTTATTGCTCATGGTGTCAATAAAGAGTTTAGGACACAGTGGGTTGATCACCTGCTTGTCTCAAATTCTTTTATCCAGAGGATTTCCAAACCTGTGTTCAGCCCTGCTTGGTGGTCGGGGTGCCTGGATTTATGCCGAGTATCTTCTGTATTTTTTATGGCTGAACATGGGGTTGGCCCCAACACTGCTTGGTGCGGTATTAATGGGGTTTGATCAAACAGACAAACAGTTTTATGCCCCTTTTGACACATGTATATCATCTTCCTGGTGAGACCTTCTGTTTTAGTCAATCTTCAATAGGACTTGAACCTGCAAAGCTGGGAAAAAAAGCCCGCTAAAAGATTTGACAAGTTTTTATTGAGAGAGTGAATGGGCATTGAAACGGAATAATAAAATGCACCATATTTAGAAAATACCTTATATTGTCTTCATCTGTGATTATGATTCCTTGACAGCATAGTCTGTCATTCTGAAGGATATCTATTGTACATATATCTAAAATGTCAAGTTCTTTTTTCCCCCCTCGAGTTCATCAATAAGATTTACCATTCAGTCTATGCATTCTGATCTAAGCTTCTGGCTCACAATTGTCCTCATATTTCTTTTAAGTACCAACATTATACCGAAAAAAAGAATAACTTCACAGGCCAGTCAATAAAATCACCTAACTGATAGACCTCGTTTATCTCTTTCTTTCTTATCCAATTCCCTTTGACCATTACAGTGTAGAGCCAGCACCACGAGGCTGGAGTTCTCTGGATCAAGATATTAAGCCAAGCAGGTGATCAACCCACTGTGAATGATCAACCCACTGTGACTCGTTTATCTCAATAATACTAATTCAGAAATCTAAGACATCATGGAGAAAATTTTATAATCACCTGCTTTACTGGATCTTCAGGGATTGTCAAACCAATCACAGCAATGGCATTCCTACATAAGGGTTCTATTTCTTTATGGGTAACTTGTTCTGTAAGGAATAGTGGAGCTAAAATCAGCACAGAATAAAATGATTACAAAAGAGCTAAATTGGTCAGAATAAGACAAAACATCATTTAATAGACGCATAAGCTATTCTTTTTTTTTTTTTCAATGATGGAATTTTGTTTCAAAGATATTTTTGCTAGTACATATGAAAATTCTTCACAAAACAACAATGCAGTTTATTTTGCACATAGACAACAAGAGAAATACAAAAGTTCCTTATTTGGACAGAAGGAGATTTCTGTTTCACATGATGGAAGATCAGGTGGAAAATGACGTAAAAAACAAGAGTCTTGTATTACAAGGTAGGCTGAAACCTGGTCCTCCGCATCCAAATTCGAGTGATTTAACCACTGATTGTTGTTTGTTGCTGTTTTAGGGCTCTATCCACACAAGATAGGTCATTTCAGCGCCCGTCATACGGTTTCAAACAAATTAAGGTTTAGGAAGAGGCGTCTGCAACACTCATTGGTCACAAGCGCTTGAGAAAAAGTAAGATAAGGGGGACGACACATAGTTCAAAGATAGAACAGAAGTAGATTCCAGC
>JARBEQ010226932.1:0-12226 GCA_030265355.1 Tritonia tetraquetra
ATAATGTAATATAGGTTAGTGTTAGTACATACATATATTTATGTTAACTTGTATCTTAAACATATAAACCACTTAACATTACCAGGGTGAGTGAGTTAGGAATGACATTTAATGTTATACCAACGTGTATTATACTTTTAATTCACAAGGTAATTCCAAACTGTTAAACACCAAACTTAATTAACTATAATAAATAGACTCAACTATCATAGGCACACACATATTTAGTACCTCGGTGATCTCACCTGGTGACGCATTTTTAATCCAGAATAAACATCATAAGCTAAGTTCCTATATTTCATCTGATGGTCGAGACGACTGTTCCCTAGGACACTTAATTGTGCAATGCCCTGAGTATCTAAATCTTAGCGTATATTAAATTGGTCGAAAAACCCCTGTCTCGTGATTTACGGGAGAAAGCGAGTATCGTGTCACGAGAAGGTGGATCAGCTCCGCCCCTTACTACACGTGTCCTAATGTGAAACATTCATTCTCTATGGATGCTACCAATGGCCACGCTTATTACATTTAGCCGTAAGCACGTGACATGCCCATATTCGGAATCCCGATGCTGGCCTAATTACGCGTAACAACAGACTGATTTCATTTCCCCCTGAAAGGTGTGGTCCTAATCAATTGTTAATTAGCAAAGGGTGTGACACCCGTGATAGACAAAGGTTTGTACTTGCAACGTAATCTCCAACGCGCAACACGCAATAGGTTGACACTTAGGCCATCCATTGTTTAGTGTAGGCAACGAAGACAAAGGTCCATTGTAATTCCTGTGGGATGGCTCGTACAGGTGAATAGACAATAAGTTTCTGAGGGAGAGAATAATGAAATGGGAGACATCTTAATTACCTCCGTATACGCTAGTGAGCATATTTGTGAGAACAAACGTAACATGACTTCATTGTTGTGTCATGTCGAGTTGATATCATTACGTATATATAGATATAGAGGTTACAACGTAACCTTCAGTGCTGCACTTTTGATAAAACTTTAAGCTGAAATTTATTATTTTTACGTAGAAAATACGCTTTTTTCTTTGAGCAGACTAGCGGTTGCCAGGTCTGAAACGAGTATTGTTACTGTTGATTGCAGACATTTTGGTTGTCCGGCGTAAATGAAATAATTTTCTTGAGTTTGGAAATTGTGCTCTACAGATTTGCTGCAGAATAGGAGAGACATGATTTCACAAATTGTCACAGGATAAGTTTTACTAGCTTTTTCTTGGGGGCCTTGTCTTGTTTGCGAAAAATGTCAACCTTCATAAATTGTTTGTATCCTCATTTGTTAGATTCGTCTTTTTGAAATAGGAGATATCTTGTTAAATCTTAAATGCGTCATTGCTTTGTCTAAAAGTACTTTTTGTTATACAGAGTGTTCAGCCTAAAAAGCCTGTAAAGGAAGTTGCAAGAGTGAATGGAAGTGTGAGAGAGATCTCCCCCCTCAGTCCATCCAATAAACCTAGCCACAAAGAGGTAGGTTTATCTTTGCCTCTGGATTTTGTTTTGTGTGATGTGGCTTTTATTACATATGTATCCTAAAATGTGTTGGCTTTTGCACTCTAGTATCCAAGCACTCTATTTATTACAGGATTTTTGGGATCTTGATGTTTAGTTTTTGTCTTATTTTGTTGTGTCATGAAATGAATTTGGAATAGAGGTATATTATTTTGTATAGATTTTGGTTAGGAGCCTGTCACATGCTGTGAAATTTCAAATTGATGAATTTCTCTCTTATAGCTACCCCTTTGATTTATAATATTGTAGTAGATAAGCTGGAACTGTTGTGTAGTTATCACAAGCAGCATTTGAGGTGTTATTGAGTTTGTTTATGTTCTATCGTCTTTACAGTAAGTCGCATTGGTTTTGTCACATACTGCAGTAATGCGTTGGATTGTCAGGGGTTTTGCAAGTTCACAGAGTGGAGAGTTACTCATTCTTGTTTTCTTTGATCTATCATTAACATATTTATTTTGGGAGATGTTGTATTCCGCCACTCCACACCCACCCTTTAAAAAAAAAATGAATGCGATTCTGATTTTTTATTTTGATTTCCTTTTTTACCCCAAAGGGTTCAAGATATAGTCCAACTCCAGATTTAGCCATAGTCACCCAGCCTAAACGACTTGGAGACAAGAAAAGTGATTTTCTGCGTGCCATTCGCAATGGGAAGAGCTCAGTACAGAATGGGGAGGTCTGTCAAAACCAGAATCAAAATGTGGAGAAAAGGACGGTAGGAACCCCTTTGTCATATTAATGCTAATTAGCAGTGTGTTTGCAGAGTACAGCTACTATTCTCTTTCTTTTCTATTTTTGAAGTGCCTGCTTTGTTGACTACAAACTGCACTGGGTTTTTTTTTTACCTTTTAAACACTTCTGATGTGTCGTGAAATATTTTTTTACACATTGCTTTTGCTGCTTAAAATGTGTTATGTTTGAGAATATGTTTTACCATTACAGTGTAGGGCATCGTCGTGATTTCTCACAGAATGTAAAACTTGCCAATCTATAAAATCTATGATTCAGCACAATAGTTAAATGTGGCATTTTGTCTTTGCTTGATTTTTTTTTTTTTAAAGAAAGAAGTTGCATTACCTTTCTTCTAACAATACATAGTTAATTATAGACTATTCGCATAGCATGCATTATGTTATTGTGCATTGCGTCCTTGCATATGGTTCCTTCCTGAGCTAGATTGTGCTTGCCGAAGCATTTGTCTAAAAAAAATCTAAATTAAGCCAAATGATCCCCCTGTTGAAGGGTCTATCATGTTTTAATAATTTGCTCATTGAAGGTTAGCATTTCAGTAGAAATTAGAACTCGATAAATTCTTGGATGTGCTGAGGTTTGAAATACTTGAAATTTAAGAAATATCGTCATCAATGCTTTGGTGTTGATTAAGTTGTGTTCCTTGAAATGTTAATAGTTAGTATGTCCATAAGCCTTTCCTTTCAGGCTCATTGGGCCAAGAGATCGAGAAGAAGAAGAAGAGGCTCATTGGGCCGGGGGTTAACCCGGTTTTGGTTCCGTGAAGCAGACAGGTGACAATTTATCACTTTCTGGATGGGATGCTGGTCTATCGTAGAATACTTTCTCAAATCTCATTTGAGAATTGGTACCCTTTTGTACACCTTGCTTGGTCAAGTGAGGCAAAAGGAGTAAAGTTTCTTGCCAAAGGAAAAAACGGAAGTGTCTGAATCCATGGAAGTCCACTTTCTAGACCACTCGGCTACCTCGCCTCCGTTTCTTGAAGTGTGGTTGTACTTTCTTCTCTTTTTTTGGTAAAGAAGTAATCTATTTACATGGGTTCGTTTTTTTTCTTTGTTCAAATGAAAGGTTTATTTAAAAGTATTTTGATATTTCTTTGTACTCCTGACTTACATTAGCTCATAGCTGCCAACTTTTTTGATAAAATCGATTTGACCTTCTGGAGAAAAAAGATAAAAGTTCTAGAATTTTATAGTAAAATCGTGAAAAATAGATTTTTGACTCAAAATATGCAGATTTGACTCATTTTTTCTCTTTTGGATAACGATTTTCGTGTCGAGGCGGTCAACGGAGACGTTATGAGCGATTAGAACTCATTTTCTGCAAAATCACAAATTTACTGGATGTGTTGTAACTCTTTTATTGACAGTGAAGAGAGAAATCGGAAGTAATCCTGTCATGGTTCTCAAAGATTTCGCTCAATCTCTGTCTGACGTCAGCTTCTGTCATTGTGAACATCGACTTGCTGCGTTCTAGAGCTAAAGCTCTACTTTCGTTTTCTCTTTACCGATCTGGTTCTTGATCCTAGTAAAAGAAATAACTGAAAGTAAAAACAAACACACGGCAACAAAACCCCCAATACATTTTAAATCGTAATCTCAAAGATGAGTTTGTGACAATGTATACAATGGTATTTGGTCTGGAAAAACTTTTTAGAGAATATATTTTAAAACAGGCTAATTGAAATTGGTACATGAAATTCATGCTTTAAGTTGGTCTTGAATTTTTTTCATAACGTTTGAGTGGGAACCCTGAAAGAAGCATTATGCTGTAAACAAACATCTTAAAATCGGTAATCTGTAGTGTTTTATTGTACTTTAACTTCAATTAGGTTGAATGGTTGAAGAAGAAGGTAGACAGTGTACACCAATAGGCTCAATATGACGTTGATTATGGCTCTAGGTGACATACCTCGTGCAGGAGTCTTGTTTTTGCTTTCTGAAAAGTTGGCAGCGATGTTAGCTTATCATTTCTAATTTTTGTTTTTTATTACAGGAGTTGAAACAAGACAGTGATGTGGATGTGAAAAATGAAAATTCAAATTATAATCACATGAATGGGGAGAGACAAGTGGATACGAATGAAAACTTATTGAGTGTCAAGACTGGTGGCTTGAATGGGGAAATGAAGGATGGTGTCAATGGAGATTATCTCATCAATCATGTGGACCACATCACACTTTCTGGGGAGGACGAAGAGAGAAGGTAAATTTAGGAATCCGATTGGATTTGGTCATCTGCAAAGGTTGGGGCTTTTTTGAAAGATGAATTGAGGGTTGTGATTTTATTCTATTGCTGAAATGAGGGGTGGGGAATGGTCATGCAAGCACTTAAGATTTTGATGTGTTCTGGCACTTGATTGTAAGTTCTGTGTTTTTGTTTTTCAAAGTTTGAATAAGAAACGATTTCTTTATTCTTTCATATGTTATACAAGAAATGAATAATGCGTTTTTTTTCTTTGTCTAGGTTGTTATTATCAATGGGCTGGGAGGAAGAAGACAACACAGAATATGTCATCACTGAAGATGAAATAAGGGAGTTTCAGAACTTGGTATGTTTTGATTGTATGATATTGCATTGATTTAATTTTTTAACATAGATATCTTTCGACCTATGTGTGCATTTAAAGACACCCAAATTAGAGATTATTTCACACAGAAAGTGAAAGTCACATATTATATAACCTGAAATGGAAAGCAAACCCTATTATATTAGGTATCAAAATTTTCGTTGTTATCTCCCCTACACTATTATCCCTGATGTGCTTGCTTGCAAGCAGATTATCCTACTGAACCCAGCCTGACATACTATTTTACTTTTCCTTATATTGCAGTTGAACATCTTCACTGAGTAGTGTCCCTTTTGTAAATTTGTTGTATGAAATACATTTAAGAACATAATTTGGGCGCTGAAATGACCTTTCTGTGTCGATAGAGCCCTAAAACAGCAACAAACAAAGAACATAAAATTTGTTTATTGATATTTGCCTCACATTTACTTAGCAAAGAGAAACATATAAGTCTGTTCAGCTTCGATACAGCCCTTTCTACTTGGTTGCTACAATGGCTGCTGGTTTAAGTATACAAACAATTACATTGCCTTTGAACAATGGAAGGAGTGAGTGCATTGGTACTGTAATAAAACGGTTATTTACTGGAGATTATGACCTGGATAATGACTGCAAGGGTTCCGGAGATTAATTTTTAACTTCAGCTACCACAGCAAATCTTCATTGCATTCAAATAAAATTTGTGACAGTTTAAACATGTTTTTACCATACGCAGTTGAATCAAAGATGTTAGACTCGGCGTATTGCACTATATACTGAGTGAGGAAATATTTAGAGTAGGTTCCCTTGCACCTTGTGTGCTAGTTGTGCCGTAGCGTGGGCTGGATAGAACGCATTTTATGTTTTTGGTGCATTATTTTTTTAAGATCACATAATTTTGATAAAAGGATGCATTACGGCCATACTATTTTGTATCAAGTATTGAACGCACCAAAAATATAAGAGAAGTATGGGAACACACATATAATAAAGGAACATCACTCTCATTCGTCATCAGTAAAAGTCATCAAGTCGAACATCTTATTGTAGATGATCGTTGGTTGAATTGTTTGAAAAACCAGTATTGAGTATTGTATCGTGTTCAGTATTGAATTTGTTGTACCAAATTATTTTAAAGGTTTCTGCCTTTCGTGTCCTTTCTCCAGGGGCACACATATATGCTCTAATAAAATCATGACTTATTCTAGTAATTCCATTCAGTAGCTACTTCATATGTTTGTTTTATCCAACTAGAAGCATTTGTAATGTATTTATTTTTCTATTTTTTAAAGGTTCAAAATCACTGCCATGGCCAGAAAAATGGGCTTAAATCATCTTTACGCAGCGCTCTTGATCGCAAATTTGGAGCTGACACCGTGCTCAATGGAATTCCATCAGAGGAAGAGAAAATTGACAAAAAGCTTTTGTGATACATGTGATGCCATTTTCTTCAAAATGAATGTTGATGAGATGGTGTTGAGCATTTTAATATATTTTTATGAGAGTATGATTAATTACTATTTTGCAAATGAGACTTTTTGCCCTCTGAAATGAACGGACCAGATTTATAAACATTTAACGAATTGTAGTGTAGGAAATGGAAGTGTGAGTATGATTTTTAGGTTTAAAGTACTTCAGCAGTGCTTTATTTCCTGTTTTGTTTGGTGTTTGATTTTGTATTCTGATGTGCTCTTTTATTTAGAGAAACTTAACCAGTTCTTTTGTGTGTGTGTGTGTGTGCACTAATTATTTTGGCAACAAATACGCAAAATAGTTCTTTTTCCAAAAATCTGGCAGCACTTTCCAATTAGACATAAGTTCAGCTTCATTTCAGTTTTAGATATCTTTTTTATTATTTTTTTTGTTTCGTTGTTTTTTTCTCCAAGATTTAAAGATTTCAATTCTTCTATGATTTCCTGTTTGTTGTTATGTAAAACCTTTTTTCTTTATGATAATTGTGTATGAAGTTATAAATTGTGGGGTGTAGGCTTTTGAATGAAAACATCCCGACATATGTAAATAGAAACAGAATAAGTATTGTTATTTTTATATTCATATTCCTGTCTCCAGAATTGAACTAGACGTCATAGGAAAGTTTGTTCTTTCACCAATCACTTACACAAATATATGCTTTTCATATTCAGGAGAGCAGAATCAAGCCACCACCTCATGTGTCATATGTTGAATAATCATGTACAGACAGATGTTAAATTGTATCACTCATTGTTTTTCTGGTTACATTTTGTCATTCCTTTATTACAATTTTTGGCTTTGGGAATTATTTGTTTTTCCTTGATGAGACCACTGTTTCATAGAAACAGTATTGTTGATTGCATGCCTTTTGCTTGGGTAGATACTTTGTTCCAACTGCCCTTGTTTTCAAGTTACTATTACTAAGAAGCCACAATGAAATATTATTTGCTGTTTTGATTTTTGTTTTTTTGTTTTGTCATACTTTTCTGTCTGTTAAATAAGCCTTACTCTGAAGCCTGTTACTGTGTGAAGCTTTAATTAAGACTGTTGGTGACTACTTAAGTTCATTAAGGCTGTCTTCTCATAATTTCACACGTTGTGTTGTCTTTCATCAATCTTTTCTACTGTCCCTTCAGAGAGGGTAAATTGATACCAATCACTTTTAAATAAATCAATTTGAAAGCATTCAAGCTCTCTTTTTATAACTCACATAGTGCCTTGAAAACAGGTTTTTAAGGTTTTAATTGAATGCCATTTTCTCCATGGATGTATATAGTTCTCCCCCCTCTCCTCCAGTTGGATGTTGGTTGGCCTGGCTTACTCCAGTGAATTGTGTAAACTTGCTGTTTGAATGGGGCTATGTTTTATCAAATTTTTGTTCTTTGTATGCATTTGTTGACATGATGCCCCGTTAAAGCATAAATTTGATCATTACATTACATAATCTGTTTTTAAATTCAAGATCTCTAATCCTGTTTTGTTGGGGATTTTTGTTTTGTTTATTTTTGGGGTGGATTTAGGCATATTTTTGTAGAGGCAGGATATTTTCAGTGTAATGTCGTTATATAAGGACTTAGAAGATTTGTCATTATTACTGGTCAACATCATAGTCAGGATCTTAGTTTGTTCTATTGTTTGCCAAGGCTTCATCAGTGGTTAGATTTGTTTTGGTTTTTGGGGTTTTTCGTCGTTGTTGTTGTTGTCATTCTGCTCTATCTTGCTGCCCTAAAAGAAAATATATGTGACCATGTCATTTTCTCCAAAGAGTTAATTCAAAGATCTAGTCTACTGAAGTCAGAAAACGTTTAAAGCTAGATTGGAGTGATTCTAAGTAAATGTTATGTCTAAAAGCTGCGATAAGAAGGAAATTTATATCTTTGTATTTCTATGCAACAAATTATTTTTAACATCCATTTAATTTGAGGGCTTGGGGAAAGCAACTTTTTTAAGGCTTATCTTTAATTTCTTTCCGATAATATGAGATGTTGGTTTGTTCAGTTTTGTATTGGTTCATATCTTGAATAATGGGTTCCTTGGCAGCTAACGAAGGGAAAGTATCGCTATGCGAGGCTGACTTAATAATGATGTCTTTAAGCAATATTCGTTGTGTTGATATTATTTTGTACATCTGAAAAATATTGGGTTAGGGTAAACAATCTCAGACAACAGTCATTAATGTGACCTATTTTGTGCAGTCATATGTTGCAATATTCATATCATTGGTGGTTGGTAGCAGTAGGTACCCCTGTTCCCACACTCATTTATTTTTCTTTTCATCTTGTAGTCCTGCATTGACTTTTTTTGCTGTTTGTATAGTCCCAGCTAGTGGCTGGCCACAGCAATCTTTCACTGCAGCTACAAATTTTTCATTCGACTTTGCGCAGTGCAAATTTCATACTTTTATCATTTTCTATATTTTGTAAGCATTCCAATTTTTGACCAAAAATGAATGATTTGTGACATCTTTTCACCTATCTAGGCTTTGATTTAACCAGTAAGAATGCATTGATTTCCTTCTTTTGGAAAGTTAAATAATTGTATTTTCAGTAATCTAGATGTAGTTTGTAAAGAAATAGAATATTTATTTGCATTGTCTAAATGCATCATACTTAAAGTAGAGCATGTTCTATTCAAGTGATAAATAGATGGTGCACAGAAGGATCTTTACTAGCATCATTTCTGCCACATTAGGTAAGATTAAGAAACAGCATGGCACAAAGTTTGGGCATCAATGCAGCAGTCAATGTGCTGATGTGTCATGTAATTACCAACACCGCTTGGCTACGGAGGCCACTCCTTATAGAAACGTGGTGTGATCTCTTTCATTCATCACATAGCCTCCACTGCCTGATATAGCGTATCCATCTTGCTCATAATAAGAAAGTCGCCATGAGTGGTATAACCTCCCAGTTTCTATCAATAGCTGAGGCGGTACCCACAAGGGCTACAGTAATCTGTTTATTGGCCTGTCTTTGATCAATACTGCTCAGTATATTGCTCATGGTGCCAGTAAAGAGTTGTGGACACAGTGGGCTGATCACCTGCTGTCTGAAACCCTGGTCCAAAGCATTTCCGGCTTTGTTCATGTTTGGTGGTCAGGGTGCCTGCATTTATGGCAGGTATCTTGTGTGCCCTTCATGACTGAACATGGCTGGCCATCAACACTGCTCTGCGGTATTAATGGGATTCGATCAAACAAAGCTCATAAGACAAGGATATTTTGCCATGAAAAGAAACTTAATTTAAGAATGGATGTGCCTCATGATTGCAATTAATCTGATGCACTTAATTGATTACGCAGCCTTTATCCCCTGTGCTTACATCTTTAGACATTTCTCAAATGCCTTAATCTGATTTTTTTGCTGCAAAAAAAGTTTGACTAAGATATGTTGCAAAGCTTCTTTGATTCTTTTAAGGTTGTCGTGGACTACAATCCTGCTTTGTTGAGAAAGAAAATCTATCCATCAGTCTGACCTAAAGACTGGTCTTCATCATTCACTCTCTTCATTTGTCATTCTAGCAATTTTGATTATGATCTTTTCTACTGGAATTGAAATTGCGAGTATCATGAAATATTCCCCATTGGGGCTGTATGCCACGATTATTTATTATTAGAGTTACTGGGTTCAAGAAAACCTATAGTGTTCAATTAATTACGTCCATATCATGGGAAAGCAACTTATGGTTGATCAAAACAGGTCACAAGGCTTATTAGTAATTACATTTGGCTGTATCATAGTCTATAGTTCTTCCTATTTTAAGGTTATGTGAATTTACTTAGAATTGTAAAGGGAAGATAGACATTTTCATTGTTATTTTCTGTAGGTTTGTTTCACAGTTATCAATTTTTCTTTGTCCCCAGTTTTTGAAATTTTGATTAATTTGTTTCTGTCTAATTAGACAAAGTAATGACAATTAACACTGGTTACTATTGCCTTGCTTTGATTTCACAGGGTTGTCCCCTATGTATGTCATTGTGATGTTCGCTCAAATGAAACAGAATTAAAATGAGTCATTGTCAAATTGAAATATATTGGACTTCTAGTTTTTCTCTGTTGATAAGTAACATTGTTTACACTTTCATTATGGTGGCAGTGTGGTAAGCGTTGCCACCTTACAATCTGTCCACATCGTTTGAGGCATGGGGTCTTGGAGTTCTTAAAGGTTCACACAGTAGTTTTATGACCATTGTATTTATACAGTGGAACACGTTTAAACCGAAAGTGACGGGACCGGTCAATGTATTTCGGTTTAGAGGTCTTCGGTTTAGCGCTAGACAAAGAGAAGAAAAGATCGGGGATTCCAAATCCTTTTGGTTTAACCGTTTTCGGTTTAAACGTGTTCCACTGTATTTATGCTGACCAGCATAAAAAACGTGAACATTTTGGATTGCAACCAATGTCAACCAACATTGTTTTCCTGAGTAGTGAGCATTAATATCATTGTACCGGCGTCATTTCTTGCAGAATTCAATAATTTCAAATCAAGATATTCATTCATTGGCTGTTTGACCAATAAAGAAACAAAGGAGTTGCAACCCTCAGTGGAACAATATGAACTTCACCGGATCTGATCATCATCACGTAGGCCAGCCTTATAAATACTGTGCCCTCACATGTTTATTTCGTACAATAATAATAACGCTATTGAAGGATGCTAAGCTTTCGAAAGAAAACTGCAACCCCATTTTGTTGGGCATTGGCACAATTATATTGACTCCAGAACAGATTTCAAGAGATAGCCTCCATCAAAGATAGACAGCGTGAAGGAAGACCATGAAGAACAAAAGCGCAAGACTTCATTATGTGCCAACATTGACGTGATCCTTTTCTTGGTGCATCAGATACTGCCAGACACACTATTGGGACCCACGGGAGAAAGTCGCTTGTTTGTTTATTGCTCAAGCTGCCAAAGAATGAATTGCTTGATTTGAAATTGTGAATTCGGTAAGAAAAGACGACAGTCAGTCTTCTATAATAATCGTCACTCAGTATGCCCATCAACTAAATTGCTCCACCTGAGTGCTCAGTATCTAGGGGCCTCGGTCAAAAAAAAAGTGGAGGGGGGGGGGGGGGGGGGTGGTTTTGTGTTGTGGCGGGGTGGGGAATGCATACTAAATGTTAAAAATTATTCCGATCACTTGTCTTGAGCTGACAAACATGTTGTAACTCATCGTCAGTGTTCATTGGATAGTTAACATCACACCTTTACGTTGTTACAATGAATAGCTTTTATGGCCCAAGACTATGTTTTTGTTTTGCTGTTTTAGGGCTCTATCGACACAGGTAGGTCATTTCAGCGCCAGTGGCCCTAGACTAACAAATAAACAACAAAACGTAACCACTAACATGTCCACGTTCGGGGTTTCAAAGATCAAGGGACATATTTCATGAAAATCAAAGGTCACACTCACACTCGCCACAGGACAATGTCGCCTGTGTGCCTGGTGACGCTGCTTCCCGAGCACCGGGCGCCGGGCACGTTGGCAGAAACTACTGTTGTATGAAACGGGAAAGAACTTCCTAAGCAGGTAGAATGGGTAATGAGTGAACACAAAAATTGAGCCTGATGATTGTGGTGTGGAAAATTAAAATAACTATTATTAATTTGATTTATGCAACCGCGCACAGTCCCAGAGATTAGAGTTAGAGAAAAAATGTCCAGTCCTTCCTGACCATGTGCTTTGGTTTACTCTGACAATCGGGCATGGGTCATTGCTGCAACATCAATGTTTATGTTACATTGTGAATACGTTTTGCTGAGGAGGACACCGTTAGCGGGCGGTTGGCGGGACCCCTTCTGTGGGCCGGGGGGTGCTAAACCGGTCCACACTCTTTCCTTTGTCTTCTCTTACCCTCACCTATCGTCCCTGCTCCCATGGAGCTTTCTGTTCTTGTCCTGGAATGAGATGATCCAGTTTTGCTTGGGGT
>JARBEQ010227043.1:0-12226 GCA_030265355.1 Tritonia tetraquetra
CCCTCCATCTCCCCCACTGATCGAAATTGCATGTTCTTCCAATATCGTGTGGGCGAGACAGAAAACAATACAACGCATGGTATCAGTTTGGGATGATTCGATAGTCAGCTGTGAGGGTTCAAGTCTGCGAAATAGGAGCTGGCTACAGCATACACACATACATCAATCTCCATTAGGCCCGGCGGGAGGATTAAACTGTCCCGAAATTCGATTTGTCTGCTATCGCTTTCAGCCATCTCTATCTCCTACCCTTAACACTAACACATAACCAATTGCATAGGACAAACTGGCAGTCCATCTTAAAAAAAAAAAATCCCATTTCCAACTACCCGTGATGTAAACGAGCATAATATGCAATCACAACAGTGTCTACACGCTGCTCGATACACTGAACAACTCAAAGAATTCAATCCAGAGGCGAGTGACGTGACCACTGAATAATAATAATAATAATAATAATAATAATAATAATAATAATAATGATGATAATAATAATATGGCCACACAAAATACCTCGAATTTGAAACCACTTCCAGTCGGTGGAGCGCGCGACCCTCTATCTCTGGCGAAACGGAGTTGCCGTTCACTGGAGTGGATTCGATCCCCACTTTTCTTCTTCAACCCTTTTTTCAGGGACGTTTACATTTCCCTTCATTCCTTGTTATGACTTAATTACGGAGCTATGGATTACCCAAATGCTATGTCAATGTTGACGTTTAAAACATATAACAGAAAGTAATATAGAATTTAAGTTTTCCCTGTTGTTTATATCGATGATGGAAAATGTGAAAGTGCCAGATAAACAGCGACAGAAGAAGAAAAGTGGAATGTAGACAGTGGGAGTCGAACCCACACCTGGGTGTACGACAACACAGGCGTGGTTGGTTCGATTCCCACTGTCGACATTCCCCTTGTCTTCTTCTATGGCAATTTTTACCCATTTTTCTGTCACTTTCACATTTTCAATTATCGCTTAAATAATTTGATTATATTGATGGTAGGATTAAAGAGAGACAACTTCGAGTCGTTAAAGTCTGGATGCTGAGACCCGTAACTACCAGACCATACCTTATAAAACGGTTAATCCTTGAAAATTTCATTACGGTGAAACCAACCCAGGTAAAGGTTGAGATGTCACTCCACGCTCCGATCATCTGTTTGGGTCAAAGTCAATTTAATTTCCCATTAAAAGAGCGTCTAATTAGCTAATGGTAGACAGAAAACAATAGGATAAAGCAAACAAATAATGAGCTGTATAAAATTACTACAAAATAAAACAGACACCTTTCTTTGCATTTTTTTTTGTTTATTTGCAAGTTTGCATAGTGTAACAGAGAAATACTAGAGAGATACACACAGAGGTGCAAAACCTTAAAATGAGAGTGTGCGATAACGAAAATAACCAAGTGTCACTTTTATAACCTTGGCAACACATATGTTTTTATAGTCCATCTCCGACAGGACTTGATTCCATTTGCAATCCACAGGATCAGAGCCATGAAACTTGAGATTTCCAAAGGAAAAAATCCCAACGTCTCAGCCGAGATTCAAACCAGTACCTTCTGCTCACGAGGCAAAAGCGCTACCGCTAAGCCACGAATAGCACGTAAGTACGAGAGAACTTTAAAAATAAGAACAGAGACTCAAGATAATGAGAAAATACCGACAAACAACGAATTTGCCACAACAAGGGAACTGGCGACAATAACAAGTCTAGAGGAAGCAGGAAAAACGACACAACACGACAAGCCATTGTTTGTTCGGAGAACAATGACGTCATCGACATAAGACCACAAACGAGCTCGTAAGTAACAAATTCAATGCTTTTGGCATAATCGGTCGGAATCTTCATCCAAGCCACATTATTAGCAACTTTTGTTGTGACGTGATGCTCACACAAACATTCGAAATATTGTGTTATTGGGATCATAGAGTGATCACGTAATAAATTATTACGGGACGTCGGTCGCTATGAGAAAATATTTTGAACCAATCACAAAACTTCTCGTGGCTTGGTTTGTTTGTTTTTGTGCTTGTTTTTGTAAAGGCGGAAGGAGTGTTTGTTTTGTTTTGATTTTGCCTTTAAAAAAAAATATCTTGACTACGCTTTTTCTTCTTGACGACCAAAAAAATGTCGTCAAGAAATCTCAAAACACAATCCTAAAATAACTAGAGACTAATACATTTTCTGACTGGTTGAAAATCTATACCCCGAACACCAGCAGTACCGTCAATAAGTCCGTGCTTATCTCAAACCTATTCCGAATTATTTTGCACTGAAGAGTTCCACAAAACCAAATGTTACTTTGCTAATTGATAGGTGGCCATGTTCACCGGGTGATTTTATATGATAAGATTTCTAACCATATCTACCCGCCTTTAAATTAATGTCATGACATCCATTTAATATCTGACAATAATCGTTATTAATGATCGCGTGTGCAGCAATTCAAGCAGACCAGGTATAGAGTTACATAATCAATACGCCCACAGCTTAATGTGTTATCATAAAGACAGCCATTCTCAATAGAGCAAGATGAAGTAAAGCAAACATCCACATTTTATCAAATCAGAAATAAATCGATTTAATAATTTTGAAAAAAGAAATAATCAGTCAGCACGGGTTTGGCCATCTAAATATCCACGACCAAAATGTCTGAAAATCGGTTTTAAAATAAGTTTTAAAATTGAGTCCTACTCAGTGGATTTGAGTATTCGGATTGCTTCACGCATTTAATAAGACATCCCTTTATATTCTACAAATTGAAAACTGTCGTTACAGTTCACACAAGCAAGCCTTAGAAATGCACCTTTTTAGCGGTGTAGTAGGCAGTTATTGAACGCTAGGGCAGAATAGAATGATATAACCAACGATTGTCAATAATAAGATAATCGACTCAAGGAATTTTACCGAGGTCAGAAGGAGAGGGATGTTCCTTTGCTCGTCCTTTAGAACAGAATTCTCTAGTGGATATCGACAATCGTTGGTGTTATTATGACGTCATCATTTTCTGAGTACAAGGTGCCTCGTAATACGTTTTTCTATCCAAGTTATGTGAACTAAAAAAAGATCGCACCAAAATCGTAAAATGCGTTATATCCGATGCACGCTATAGGACAAATAACAAGGAGAACGAAAGGGAAACAACGCTGCTTAAGGTATGCTCGCTAATGATATAGTGAAAAACGCTGAGTTGATTATCTTATGTAATTATCATCTTTGATATTACTAAAAAGTCGTTGCACACCATGAAGACTCCATTACTTCACGGTACCTCTAACAGCTGAGATCTGCACCTCCGCCTAGTCAGAGAGTCACTCACTCTACCGACTGACCTAATCTGCTACTCCAGCCGGTAAAGCGTGAGGCTCTCTACCGCTGAATAATTAAATATGGGGTGGCTAATTAGCTCAGTTGGTTAGAGCGTGGCCTCTGTCTCTGGCTAGGCGGTGTTGTCGTACGCCGCGGTGTGGGTTCGATTCCCACTGTCGACTTTTCCATTTTCTTTCTATGGCTATTTTTCTGGCACTTAAAAGATTTCCCTGCCTTGCTACCTCTTGGCTGGGCGGGGTTGCCGCTCGCAAGGTTGGGTTCCATCTTTACCGACGACAAACCACGTTTCTTCTTCTAGGGCTATTTTTAACTTGAAACCATTTATCATTACCAGTGTCTGCCCCCCCCCCCCGCCCCCCCATTTATCAATTCTAGTTAGTCTATAACCTTATTATATCGTTTTGTGTTTGTGACTATTGGAAGCCTGTGCGGATAACGGATACGGTAACCAACGTACTTGAATATTTTACTGGAGGAGTTCAAGTCGTCAATACCCGTCATATTCGTGAAATCCGACGATAACCGGACAAGGAGAAACCAAACTATTCATACATTATAGCGTGTTATGGTGTTCTCGCCCAGTTATCGTCGAGTTCGTATAGCCGTCTCAGTTTTCGAGTCCCAAGTTGTCGAGAACTTTGCGCAGTTCCGTGCTTTGAAAATGCACAAAATGTAACATATCGGAACAATCTGATTGAACGAGTATATACTCGAACATCAATTATGGGTAATGGCCAGGTCTAGTTCTATGTACCCGGGCCTAGTGAGTGTTCCGTTAATAACTAATTTGCATCCTCATGTGTACTGGACACAGCGCCAGTATTGAACACTAATTCCCACCATGCTATGCGATGAATCAAGGGTGCGAGTATTGTCAAGCCAGGCGGAGTTGTCGTTACTGGAATACGATAACACCAAAACGGATGTAAATTATGGCTTCCTTTCCACTTGTGATTTCCCATGGCGATCGGATTAAACTGTTTGTATTGGCAAACGAAGCGTTCTGTCTGCACAGAGACAATGATGCCCATGGGAATTGTGCTGGGCTACGTGCCTGGACACCAGCTGTGTGAAAAGGCATTTAAATAAATGATTTCACACAAAATTTGGTACCACGGTTTCTGGCTTGAGGCCAGTTCATGATTACTGAGCAAAGTCATTAATGGGAATATAAATAGGACTAAAGTGTTAGAAGACTAAAAATAGTGTACATATAATATGGGTTGAAATGATCTCATGGATCCCGACCTGATGGTCCAAAGACATCTCATTGGTTAACGGTTACCGTCACATTGTTCAATTTCGTTCAGTTCCCTTCCAGCCCTAATTGAGACACAACAGGATCTGACGTCACAGCAAACAATCATCAAACGTTGTGGTAGAGTTTACAAATATTGAGGTGGCTAAGAACTTTGAGGCGATTAATAGATTCTTTGTGTTTTTTAATTTCTAGTAAACTAGCAAAAAGGCCCGTTCTTTGAACGGTAACGGTACTTATGAGTTGTCAAGGAGGGTGGGGTGGAAGTTCATTACAGCTTTGCCAGCTTGACAAAAAAAAACCAATTTTATTACGCCCCAAACCCTCTATTGTATTGCAATTCATCACCCATATGAACAAAGAGTTTGTCAATCAGAAGCACAAAATAAATAAATATGGAAAGTAAAAACTATGAATGTCGATAAACAAAAATTAGAAGAAACAAAACATTATCTATAAAATTAACGACACTATGGATCCAATATGCAATACCCTTATAACCATCTCCAGCTGCACTGGAAAACATATGCAAAACTTGGTCGCAAACGGTAAGGTAGGAACTGAGAACATACGTGCCAAAAATCGGGCTTTCTCGTTTACAGATATAGATGTTTTTATTTCAATGAATAATTGCACCTAGACTAAAATTGTTCACAATCGCCCAACAATGTTCATGGTATCATTTTCATTTGCTTTGAGGCAAATATTTTCAACAAAACAGAAAACGTTTTTTTTTGTCGTGTTTGCTCATCGAGCTGACACGACGCCATTTTGACTTGTCCTGCCTTACAACAAGGGGAAATCTCAAAAGCATCTTGGTACCGACAAAGTTCCACGTTTATCGATTCTCCGAAACGCTACAACATACCGCGCGTTTTGAGGGCATCCTATCCGGCTTGAATGGGAAAACGGGAGAAAGCCACCCGTACTACGTGTGCTAGTCAATTCAATAGCACAGTCTTTGATGATTTCAAACACGTTAAATAGCATTATATGAAACTCGAATATCCAGCAAATTCTGACAGAGGCGTTCCTTTAAGCCTCATGGGTTGGATTTTAACCCGAGTTTGGTAACATGACGTTTGAAGCCAACCGGGGACAACCTATCACCTGGATATGACGCTGGTCAATCGCAGTTACTTTTTAAACTCTCAGATGAGAATCGGTACCTATTTATACACCTGGTTGGGTCAAGGGAGGTAATGGGAGTAAACATTCTCAACCAGTGAACTAACAGCAATGTTCATGAAGTGGGACTCGAACTTTCAATGGAAGGAAGCTGTATTGGCCATCTCGCCTCCAACTTTCAATGGAAGGAAGCTGTGTTGGCCATCCCGCCTCAAACTTTCAATGGAAGGAGACTGTGTTGGCCATCCCGCCTCCAACTTTCAATGGAAGGAGGCTGTATTGGCCATCTCGCCTCCAACGATACATTTGCCATGAATAAATTGCTCGTGACATCATTGTGACTCTGTACGCGCCACATAACACAATAAAGCGGCTGAGGTTGGGACTGAGCACGAACATTAATTATTCATTTCTAATAGGCAGCACTCGCTACAGACAACCTAGTCTCTAGGGAAAAAGTGGGTCTAATTACATAAAGCACACGGTTGCAAACTGATCAAGTCCTGCAAAGTGTCCTATGCAAGGTTACTGGAAAAATAACTAGGTGGCCATAGGAGGAGGGGAAGGAGGTGTAGATTTCCAAGGACAATTTATTGGTCACATTCTAGCCACTGTGGCACAGAAATCATGCCATCTCCGTCCTCCTGCTTGCTTGGTCAGCGGAATGTGGATTGATTTCAGATCTCAATTCCAGCAGCTACAAGAAATTAATTGCATTATTCCTGTCTGGCAATTTCAGACATATCGTATCCCCCCCCCTCACCCAAATCCTCCTTTCCTCCTTCTTTTCTCTGCTTTCACTTTATCTTCCCCTCCTCCTCCTCCTTTTTCCTTGTCCACATCATCTTATTCTCCTCCTGCTCCTCTTCCGTCCCTTATTCACATTCTGTTTTCCTCCTGGTCATTCCCTCCCGTTAAATTCCCCATTCCGAGTGTGCCATTACTTGAATGAACACGATAGTGTTGAGGAATCGGTTCCAAGACCCGTGAATATTTTGGCCGCCCATACAGTTCATTCCTGCCGTAACACGTCATTGATGCTTACTTTATTATAGATACCATGCACTTTACGCACGAGTTGTTTCGAAGTCATCGATTGGTCTCCTATAGTGAGGAGAAAGTGTGTGTGTGTGTTGGGGGGGGGGGGGGGGGTGGTTGATATGATTCAATAAGTTCCCCAACGGCAACAAACTTCAATAAACAAAAACATGGAACGTTTCAATGTCTGTACGCCCTGTCCCAGACTATCAGACAACGTCATGTAGCCCTCATTTTATAAAGAGGAAATAGGGAAGAAATTAGATTACACTTAAGAAAAAGGCATAGATAAGATATTATGTCTTTGTTGATTGGACCTAGTAAAACAGGCAATGCTCATCAAAGTAACGATTAATGGGAAGGCAGTACACGCATGTCCATCGACCATTAATAGAAAGGCAGTACACGCATGTCCATCGACCATTAATAAAAAGGCAGTACATGCATGTCCATCGACCATTAATAGAAAGACAATACATGCATGCCCATCGACCATTAATAGAAAGGCAGTTCACGCATGTCCATCGACCACTAATAGAAAGGCAGTTCACGCATGTCCATCGACCATTAATAGAAAGACAATGCATGCATGTCCATCGACCATTAATAGAAAGGCAGTACACGCATGTCCATTGATCATTAATAGAAAGGCAGTACACGCATGTCCATCGACCATCAATAGAAAGGCAGTACACGCATGTCCATCGACCATTAATAGAAAGGCAGTACACGCATGTCCATCGACCATTAATAGAAAGGCAGTACACGCATGCCCATCGACCATTAATAGAAAGGCAGTACACGCATGTCCATCGACCATCAATAGAAAGGCAGTACACGCATGTCCATCGACCATTAATAGAAAGGCAGTACACGCATGTCCATCGACCATTAATAGAAAGGCAGTACACGCATGTCCATCGACCATTCATCGACCATCAATAGAAAGGCAGTACACGCATGTCCATCGACCATTAATAGAAAGGCAGTACATGCATGCCCATCGACCATTAATCGTGACGTCGAGAACATAATCTTGATAATCTTGATTGTAACGTTTTTAAGCTCTAAAGTTTGAAGTTTTATGCCCTCTTCAAAACATAAATCTCATATAAAAAGCGGTTCTAAAGAATTCGAAAATCACGTGAATCTCCAGGGCAGAGCCATGACAACTCTGAAAGGACAAAAAAAAAAGACGCTAAGCGGGCTTGAACACGGTCCTCCGCATCCAAAGTCGAGTGACTTAACCACTGAGACACCACCGGTTAAAACGTTAAAGATAGTCAACGACTTCTAAGATTAACGAAAAACAGCATAAAATAGATCAGTTATGGTAGGTGAGTCATCCAATTCCGGATAGCACTAACCGGAAGGTTAACCACAACAACAACAACAACAACAATGATCGTAAAGTGACCAAGTATCTATTGCGTAACAGTTCTAACACCGCTTTTATTTACAGAGATCTGCATAGTGAGTATTAGTGTTACCGAACAAATGAAGAGCTTCAGTGGGGTTGTTTATCAATTTTCCCAAGGACAAATAGCCTCGAAACGAGCTTAGCTATCCCATTAGTACCAGTTTCCGACAGAATGTCACCATGAGAGTGTTGAATACAAACCAGATTAACTCAAGGGTGATTTTTCCGTTCAGTAGCTTGCATAGCATGAAATCGATTGAACCATATAGGACTCTCTTAAAGGGTTTGCTCAGATGACTTGGAAGAAGTCACCTACCCACCAAGATAAAGCGTAAACCTCTGAACGATGCTCTTCTCCGGGGATAAGTAGACGCCTATACTAAAGTGAGAGGCGGGGGACAAACCACTGGCAGTAAGTCTTTCTATATATAAACGGCCTTGCTCGTAGACAACTGACCTCATAAACCTCAAGATCGGTTCAATATCAAGAGCAGATTAACTTTCTGAGGGGGTGTCATAGCGTAGCCATAACGTTTTGCCTTGTGCGCAGGCGGTCACGTGTTCAAACCCGAGCAGCGACGTGGGGATTTGTTTTTCTTTGGACGTTCTCGGAGTTTTTATAGCTCTGACCCTATGGATTCCTTATGGAATCAATTCCTATCGGAGATTGACTATAAACAGGAGGTCCCGCATTTGATAAGACTTAAAATGAGTTGCCAAGGGCGTAAGACTAACAACTGGTATGCAACGAGAATGCACGGCTGTTTTGTTTTGTGTTGTTTTGATATCCAAACCACATTATACCCCCAAGAAGTGTTGTGGCCAACTCCATGTCCAGCATTGCTGAACACAGAGCTGGAAAAACTCTGGATCAGGTAAATAGGGCAAGCAGGTGATCAGCCCACTGTGCCCCGAACCCTGATGGCACAATGAGCGTCGCATTTTTAGGTGTTGGACAAGTTTTGGCCATAACAATATTTACTGTTGCCTTGGTGGAAAACCCCTCAGCTATAAGGAAACTGAGCGGCCATAAGACCTTCAATGTACGTACAATTAAAATCAGAGTGGAGTGGTAATGATAACTAACTGTTACCAGGCAAAAAAAGAAAATGTGATAATGCCAGAAAAATAGTCATAGAGAAGAAAAGTGGTCAGGCCACAATTAGAATCGAACTCAACATAGATAGAGGATCACACAGAGAAAAGCGGAGAGTTCAGTCGGTAGTTGGTACGTACACAAGAGGTTACAAGGTGGCCACTCTGCAAACTATAACGATAGACGTGACTAATTAGCACAGTTGGTTAGAGCGTGGCCTCTGTGTCTGGCTAGGCGGTGTTGTCGTGGGTTCGATTCCCACTGTGGACTTTCCACTTTTCTTCTATGGCTATTTTTCTGAGTTTTTTCTGGCACTTAAATATGTTCCAACCTTGCTAACCTATAACTATAACCGTTTCCGTTGGCCGGTATAATAAAAGGCAGCTATGTCTAAAGAGGGGGAAATGCAATCAACGCGGGGAACACATCTCCCATTCCAATCATTTTCTTATCGTACAGCGTGGGAAGGGGAAGTTCCGGAACAGTATGCCTGGGGTTAGCTCAAGCTGCGTCGGTAGACCTCTTGCATTTCGATAGCCGGCGGAAAGAAGCAAGTCCTATATGTCATTATTATAGCTGAGGGGTAGCTCTGCAAGGGCTCATCCAGAGTAATAAAAAAACATTTCAGTGTATTGCTTATGGTGCCAACATTGGATTATAAACAAGGGCTGATTATCTGCTTATTTGAAATCATGGGTCTATTTCTAGATGTGCTCGGTGATGGGGTCCCCAATGGAGTGGCGTCACATTTCCGTCACATTCTCGTCACTATCTTAGTAAAGACACCGTTTACAAACCCCTTTCACACGCACGAAGTGCGTCCGTTTCCCATTCTCATCAAGTACCTATATAGACGATCTGTGTCTTCACTGAGAGAGTGATGAGAATGTGATGGGGATGACATGTGATGCGACTCAGTGTCCACAGAATTGTACACGTATGGACCTCTGTGCTGCATCCAAATATATGCGTGTCTTTGCGCATATTTCCCCCCGAGGTTTCGTCTTGCTCTCGTCAACGGAGAAGACCGCCTCATAATACCACTGACACCCTATGAATCCACTCACAGCTGGCTTGGCCACCTTATGATACCACTCACAACTGGCCAAGCCACGTAAAACCTCTCACAGCTGGCCAAGCCACTTTATAAACCCCCTCACCGCTGGCTAGACCACCTTATGATACCACTCACAGTTGGCTAGACCACCTTATGATACCCCTCATAGCTGAGCGGCCATAAGACCTTCACTGTACGTACAATTAAAATCAGAGTGGAGTGGTAATGATAACTAACTGTTACCAGGCAAAAAAAGAAAATGTGATAATGCCAGAAAAATAGTCATAGAGAAGAAAAGTGGTCAGGCCACAATTAGAATCGAACTCAACATAGATAGAGGATCACACAGAGAAAAGCGGAGAGTTCAGTCGGTAGTTGGTACGTACACAAGAGGTTACAAGGTGGCCACTCTGCAAACTATAACGATAGACGTGACTAATTAGCACAGTTGGTTAGAGCGTGGCCTCTGTGTCTGGCTAGGCGGTGTTGTCGTGGGTTCGATTCCCACTGTGGACTTTCCACTTTTCTTCTATGGCTATTTTTCTGAGTTTTTTCTGGCACTTAAATATGTTCCAACCTTGCTAACCTATAACTATAACCGTTTCCGTTGGCCGGTATAATAAAAGGCAGCTATGTCTAAAGAGGGGGAAATGCAATCAACGCGGGGAACACATCTCCCATTCCAATCATTTTCTTATCGTACAGCGTGGGAAGGGGAAGTTCCGGAACAGTATGCCTGGGGTTAGCTCAAGCTGCGTCGGTAGACCTCTTGCATTTCGATAGCCGGCGGAAAGAAGCAAGTCCTATATGTCATTATTATAGCTGAGGGGTAGCTCTGCAAGGGCTCATCCAGAGTAATAAAAAAACATTTCAGTGTATTGCTTATGGTGCCAACATTGGATTATAAACAAGGGCTGATTATCTGCTTATTTGAAATCATGGGTCTATTTCTAGATGTGCTCGGTGATGGGGTCCCCAATGGAGTGGCGTCACATTTCCGTCACATTCTCGTCACTATCTTAGTAAAGACACCGTTTACAAACCCCTTTCACACGCACGAAGTGCGTCCGTTTCCCATTCTCATCAAGTACCTATATAGACGATCTGTGTCTTCACTGAGAGAGTGATGAGAATGTGATGGGGATGACATGTGATGCGACTCAGTGTCCACAGAATTGTACACGTATGGACCTCTGTGCTGCATCCAAATATATGCGTGTCTTTGCGCATATTTCCCCCCGAGGTTTCGTCTTGCTCTCGTCAACGGAGAAGACCGCCTCATAATACCACTGGCACCCTATGAATCCACTCACAGCTGACCAGACCACCGTATAAACCCTCTCACCGCTGGCCAGACCACCTTATGATACCACCCACAGCTGCCAAGCCACATAAAACCTCTCACAGCTGGCCAAGTCACTTTATAAACCCTTTCACAGCTGGCCAGGCCATCTTATGATGCAACTGACAACTGTCATGCCACATTGGGATACCACTGACAGATGGCCAGACCACCTTGTGATACCACTCACAGCTGGCCAGACCACCTTATGATACCACTCACAGCTGGCCAGACCACCTTATGATACCACTGACAGCTGGCCAGACCACCTTATGATCCCACTCACAGCTGACCAGACCACCCTGTGATCCCACTCACAGCTGGCCAGACCACATTGTGAGATCCCTCACAGCTGGCCAGACCACCTTGTGATACCACTCACATCTAAACAGACCACCCTGTGATCCCACTCACAGCTGACCAGACCACCCTGTGATCCCACTCACAGCTGACCAGACCACCTTATGATACCACTGACAGCTGGCCAGACCACCTTATGATACCACTGACAGCTGGCCAGACCACCTTATGATCCCACTCACAGCTGACCAGA
>JARBEQ010227153.1:0-12223 GCA_030265355.1 Tritonia tetraquetra
ACTGACTGATCTGCTGGAATCTACTTCTTTTCTATCTTTGAACTATGTGTCGTCCCCCTTGTCTTACTTTTTCTCAGCGGCGAACGCGGATAAAAAGTAGTGTCCCATTTCTCATCATTGCATAAAGGGAATCTTGTATGCTAAACTTATAAAACAAAGAATTTATTACAAGGCCAAATAGGTAAAGAATGTCAACTTATCGCCAAGGTCATCAATATCAGTGGATTAAAGACGAAATCCAACCGGCCGTGCAAGTAAAAGGAAAATAAATGTAACGTGAGTTCGCTTTTGCTAAAATCGAAAGATGCGTGGTGCTGAATGGAAGTGGATACAAAAATACTGGTGAAATGCGTGTGTTTCATTGTGGTACATGTAATTATGGTCCACAGACAAGCTATCCCACTTCTCACCACCCTCCCCTTACTAATGATGGATTTTAACCAATGAAATGTTACTTTACTAAGCAAGTCCGTGGTTGGTGTGAACAAAATTACCTTGTTTTATTTATGGAACAACTATCAATTTTGCTCTTGTCAATTTGGGTCAGAACAAGTTGTTTTTAATATTTATCTCTCGTTCCATCTTTGCATGCTTCATTCTTTTTTTTCCCCTGTTGTACATTGAATGTTTACCTCTATATTATACTTCACATTTCTCCAAACCTTTTTATCATTATCAGCAGTTTTTTTAGTATTATATTTATATACTGACATTTCAAAATGACAGATGATTTGTTATTTGTTAATTTGCTATCTGTGATTTGAGTATTGCTAATCGGCAAATCAAAACCTTTGGTTCATTTCCATTTTTCCAAGTTTTCTCTGCTTTAAATTCTCTCTGTTCATCGTTAAAACGTCATCAAGGTACTGTCTCTTTGTCTGTCTTTGTCCTTCTCATTTGTCTCTCTGTCTCTTTGTCTGTCTTTGTCCTTCTCATTGTCTCTCTTTGTCTCTTTCTATCACTCCCCCCTGTTAGAATGGGCAAAAAATAAATGAAATTGCAAAAAATCCCTTGTTGCATGAAAATTAGGACTTTTCTGATTGATGAGTTCTTGGGTAGGTGTCTGGGTCGTGTCGTGGAAGTGTGCAAGCGACCACACTATGACCAACAAAACAAAATTGGTCCAGTATGAAAATTTGTCATCTTGTGATTGTGGTTTCCATGCCAGTGGGTGCCTTTTGTGTATCTTTCAATTTCAGAGGTTGTAGCATTCGGCACTCACTATTCTCTCTCTCTCTCTCTCTCTCCCTTTCTTTCTCTCACACACATACCCACACACACACACCACTCGCTTTCTTCCCCACCCCCTCATTTAACCATTTGCAGGGGTGTAACTGGCAAACAAAAAAAAAGGTCTGAAAACATCATTAGTATACAAGTAGTAGTGTAGTAAGTAGTAGTTGTAGTAAGTAGTGGTAGTAGTAGAAATAGCAGAGGTGGTAGTAGTATAAGTAGTAATCATAGTGGTGGTAGTTGTAGAAGTAGCAGAGGTGGTAGTAGTATAAGTAGTAATCATAGTGGTGGTAGTTGTAGTTGTAGAAGTAGCAGAGGTGGTAGTAGTATAAGTAGTAATCATAGTGGTGGTAGTGGTAGTTGTAGAAGTAGCAGAGGTGGTAGTAGTATAAGTAGTAATCATAGTGGTGGTAGTTGTAGAAGTAGCAGAGGTGGTAGTAGTATAAGTAGTAATCATAGTGGTGGTAGTGGTAGTAGTAGAAGTAGCAGTGGTGGTAGTAGTATAAGTAGTAATCATAGTGGTGGTAGTGGTAGTAGTAGTAGTAGAAGTAGCAGAGGTGGTAGTAGTATAAGTAGTAATCATAGTGGTGGTAGTAGTATAGGTAGTAATCATAGTGGTGGTAGTAGTATAGGTAGTAATCATAGTGGTGGTAGTAGTATAGGTAGTAATCATAGTGGTGGTAGTAGTATAGGTTGTAATCATAGTGGTGGTAGTAGTATAGGTAATAATCATAGTGGTGGTAGTAGTATAGGTAGTAATCATAGTGGTGGTAGTAGTATAGGTAGTAATCATAGTGGTGGTAGTACAAAATAACAAATGGAGGACCATTACTACCCTTTCAACCCATTTGAGGTAAAAGCAAAAAGTCTGAAATCAGACAAAAAATCTGAAAGATTTACACCCCTGCACTTGTTTAAGACATCATGTTTGTTGTGCCCCAATCACACCATCTACCCGTCGTACCATTGGCCATACATTCTACTACCACCAATGACATTCATTGGTTACGCTGAGTGGTGCTATCTTGGGAGTTACACATTCCACTAAGTAAAATTGATCATCTGATTTCCAATGTGGACGTTTCACTTACTGTTATTCAAACTCGAACTTCAGGGTGTTTGAATGAGATGGGAGGAATTTACTTTGACAAGATCTGCAACACTGTTCTTTTACACATATTATTTTTGCAGGTTACCTTCAGTCTTCTTCTTCTCTATCAATTCTTCAGTGAATTTCCTTTTTGTTTCTTTTGTTTCTTTTTCTCATTTTGTTGCATTCATTCATTAAAAAATTGTGTCAGAACTGAAGATGTTGATCGGACCAGATATTATTGTTGTTGCAGTTTAGGACATCTGTTGGTGACATAGAAATAGAAGATGGCTAGGTTTCTAGAATGATCACTGTTTGATAATTTAATCATTTCTTCTTTCTTTTTTTTTTTTTTTTGTTGACAACCCAAATGATGCCTGTTTTCTGACTGAAGGAAAACTTGCTGTTTTTGTGCAGTTGATTTTGTTGTTTTATGTTCCACATGTTATTGACATTATTATGATGTATGATTATAATTATAGAAATATATTAGCATTTGACAATTGTTTATAGGAACCAGCTTTGATTTGATTACACCAAGTTATGTAAACATTTAATTATTATATTACTTTCAGTTCAGTTCACTTTTAAATGTATTCTAAAATGTTTTCCATCATTTATTTTTACCTATTATTTTGAGACATTATTATCGATTAACAAGCACCAGTTTGTTATCGATTAACAAGCACCAGTTTGTTATCGATTAACAAGCGCCAGTTTATTATCGATTAACAAGCGCCAGTTTATTATCGATTAACAAGCACCAGTTTGTTATCGATTAACAAGCACCAGTTTGTTATCGATTAACAAGCACCAGTTTATTATCGATTAACAAGCACCAGTTTGTTATCGATTAACAAGCACCAGTTTATTATCGATTAACAAGCACCAGTTTATTATCGATTAACAAGCACCAGTTTGTTATCGATTAACAAGCGCCAGTTTATTATCGATTAACAAGCACCAGTTTGTTATCGATTAACAAGCACCAGTTTATTATCGATTAACAAGCACCAGTTTGTTATCGATTAACAAGCACCAATTTGTTATCGATTAACAAGTACCAGTTTGTTATCGATTAACAAGCACCAGTTTGTTATCGATTAACAAGCACCAGTTTATTATCGATTAACAAGCGCCAGTTTATTATCGATTAACAAGCACCAGTTTGTTATCGATTAACAAGCACCAGTTTGTTATCGATTAACAAGCACCAGTTTGTTATCGATTAACAAGCGCCAGTTTATTATCGATTAACAAGCACCAGTATCCAAAATAAGTTCCATTGTTTGTTCTTTGTTACATTTTCAGTACCTCTCTCAAGTGTTATTTTACATACCTTTTTCTAAGATTGGCGCTATGTCAGATGTTTAGGAGATCCAGAATCCATGTGTCTGCTTGCATTTTTTATAAAAAGTTGAAGGCTTTGTGTTTTGATATATCTGTCAAGCGTTTTGCCTTAGATCTAAGATTAGAACTCTTTCGTTTTTTTATTTAGTTATTTATTAACATTATTCCCCCTTTTTCCTTTTGATGGTGAGTGGTTTCTTTGATTTTAATGAAGTCAATTATTTCAAAATTGAAGGGTTGTGTGGTCTTTGTCTTATAGCCAAGTGGTGCTGTGGCAGTCGTTTGAAGGAAATAATTCTATGTCTCCAGTCTTGTGCTCTAAGAGGGGGGTGTCCGTCGCGCAGTGGTTAAGTCAATTGCCTCTGGATGTTGAGGTCCAAGTTCCAAGTCCTGCCACTTGTGTAAGATATTTTCTCTGGACTGTTCATCAGAGTTTTTATGGTTTTGTCTTGGCGATTCATTCCAAGTTCTGTCGAGCTGTTTGAATGATATGATGTTTCTGTGTCGAAAAGGACGTACAACTTTCAAACTCTAGAACGTTTTGTGATGTAAGGTTTTATCGAATATGAAAACGGTGCGAAGGCTACGTATTGAGTGTGCTTTAACTCTTCCCGGACCATGACCTGATATATCGGTTCAGTAGACAACTCCCCTGTTACGGACCACGTAAAAAACTTACGGTTAAAACTTTTTCTTTATACCTTCCTATTATCCAATCATTTCCCTTGAGGTTGATACATAACTTACAGCCATGTTCAACAAAGTGTTGGGGGTAGAAAAAAATGCATAATATGACTGGTAAAAAGTGGAAACAATTGTGGTCCTGAAAGAGTTAATAATAATAATATGCATCACTTCGATAGTGCCCATCCATATCCATCAAGAAGATGCTCATTGGTGCTGTACAATGTTCAATAACATCAGTGTTGACACGGTTGGTGGAGTGTTATTATGTAAGCAGACTGAATGAACGCTTTTCTTTGTTTAAACGGTGCCATTACGTGTTCATTTCTTTATTTTTTAAATTTTAACCAACCAGTTCGGGGGTTTGCTTTATCAAAATTTAAAATCCTTATTATTAGACTTACAAGATCAATGTAAGTTGTGATTGCTTTTTTTAAGGAGCGCTGTGGTTTCTAGTCCCTGTGATCAGCTTTAAGAAGAGATAAATGATTGACATTGATACAAAATTTAAGACTGGAATTAAAAAGATGAGTACAAATTGTGTGTGTATATAATAATAATAATAATCATTTATCACATCCACGTCTTGTTTTGGTGTTTTTTCCCCCCAAGGATACCAACTATTTTATTTAGCAATACTCTATTCTTCTATCTTCATTGTATTTATTAAGGTAAGAATTTTTGAAAACATCAGTTTTTATTGTGATCAAAATTAAAATGTTTTTTTTTGTTTTGTTTTTTTTATCCTCGCAAGCTAACAGAATTTTTTTTTTCAATTTCTTTATTTACAAAATAACAGAGGAAGAATAATATTTTGTACACAACTTCATTCGGTGCTTTTTGTGTTATTTCATTGGTTTGTTTTCTTTTTATTAAATCATTGTTTACTTGGTGTTCATCATTCTTAGGATCCAAACACAGTGGCTTCACATCTCTTTCACATTCTCATGATCCAGAGAGAGTGGCTTCACATCTCTTTCACTCAGTGAAGACGCAGTAAAATCTATAAATAACTCATGAGAAGGGGAAATGGACACAGTCCGTGAATGAGTTATTTAGACATTCTGGATCTTCACTGAGAGAGTAACAAGAGAAGAATGTGAAGGATATGTAATGCCGCTCTGTGGACCATTCTTTCTTTCTTATCCAGTTCCCTGTTACCAGTACAGATTACAGTGTAGGGCTCGCTCTATGAGGCGGATTTACTCTGGATCAAAATATTAGGCCGAGCAGGTGATCAGCCCACTGACTTTTTTGTGGTAGGAAATATTTTGACCGGACAGTGGCCTTTCGGCCCACTCTTCTCAATTTCCAACTGCCAAGGGTTCTTTAACGTGCACAACTTGTACACGGGACCTCCGCATTTATCGTCCGGCTCCGATAGCACCAAGGGAGTGGCTAATAGGTTTTAACTGAGTTTTATGAAGAAAAATAACAGCTGTCCCCGCTGGAATTCGAACCCTGTACCTATTGCTTCAAAGGCCAGAACCATACCTCTGAGCTTCTAGGACTTCTTGACCATTTTTCATTAGTAAAGTAGTTGGTATTTTCTTAGAAGGCTTAAGGGAGCCAGTCCTCAACTCATCACTCACTGGTTTATCAGCAAAGAGTTGATGCCTGGTCAGGTTATCAGAGGAAAGTTTTTTCTTTATGAGATCCATAAAGTGCCTGGAGTGTCTCAAGCACACAACCTTTGCCATGGGGCAGTCTTGTGGCACGGGTGCCTCACCTCCCATATCAATGAAAGTTGTCTCAAACACACAACCTTTGCCATGGCAGGCTTGCCACATTCTATATCAATGATAATTAACCTTTTTTGTTTTCTTGTTACTGCTAAAAACTTTGGATCCGGTAGAAAAGGCAAGCAGGTGATCAGCCCACTGTGCCTTTACCTTGAATGGCTCGGGCATCACAGATTTAGGTGTTGCCCAGGTTTTGGCAATATTTACTGTTTCCTTGGTGATAAATCCCTCAGCTATATAAGAAAACAGCGGGTTCTGCCACATAATGCATATCAATGAAAATCACATGATGTTATGCACCCGTGAGATATTCTGTTTTGAGCCAGCCTCGGTTGTTTTGTTTTTATCAAACTCGTTTCTTGTGGGGGTTGTAGCGAGAGTGAATCGACTCCAGCCAGTGTTGTTGGGGCTGTCCATAGCGTAGTGATTAAGTCACCTGCCCCTGGAGTAGGAGGTCCAGGGTTTGATTCCTGCCTTGTACAATATTTCTATTCGTTGACTTTCAGTGTTTTGATGACTCGGTCCTGTTAATGTTTGGACAAAAGGGGGTGATAGATAAGCCTGACACCGAAAAGCTAACATATAGTAGACAGAAAGGAAAAGTAAACAACAACATACATAAATACGATACAAGTCAAATAATTAACGCAAACGAAGTGCAAGGTAAATTGTATTTCAATTTTAATCTTTAACTTTAAGCAATACAAAATAAAACAAGTATGGGCCCTTTGTAATGTTGAATATATTATGATGTTGTTCATACATTATTATATATATGATATAAGTATTCAAATTGAAATGCAGGGGGATATTATTATTATTATTATTATTATTATTATTATTATCTAATACTAGAATGATGACACTTGTCCTAAACAAGATGGTTTAAAGTGGATGGTAAAGGTCAATATTAATGTAGTTGTTGCTGCCGCTACAACCAATTGTGAGTCGATCATTTTAACACAATTACAGTAAAACCGCCTGCTTTTAGCTATGGTACTGATTGGATAATTTATTCACTCAAACCTTTCTTCAACGCCATTCTCTTCATAACGCCAACTTTTCTTTTGGTCCCAGAGTTGGCGGTACAACAAGGTTTCACTCTATAAATACATTGACATTTCTGGTTTTGATTTTTACCCCAGTCAATTCTTTTTTCAAAAATATTTTTTTTTTATCATCTGTAACGAAATGTTTGAAAAAGAAGTCGTTTCTCACATGAAAACTGACTGAACAAGGCGGCGACTGGCATCAAGAGACAATACCAGCATTTGGGCAGCAAGTAAGGCAAGCACAGACGTGCATTGCTCGATAGATTCTCACCGACTGATTTAGAAACAAACAGTCCGATAAAATGTCACAGCAATGCACCACGGCTTTGGTTTAGATCAATGAGGGTACCGAGTCACAACAATGTTTTCTTAGGTCGTGTAAAAAACAAATCATATACAAGGCCTTGTATCAAAACATTAGAGGATATTGATATGATGAATTGAATGAGACGTACACGAAATCTATAGTAAGGCTGCATACACAAAATACAAATGCCTGGAATTCACTGATTACACACAAACATGCAACACATCAAAATTGTTCTTGCGTCCCTAGAATACATACTTATCAAATGAAAAAAAAAAAAAGAAAAATTAGCAAATATACACAATTGAAATCTGCGTTTCAAAGACACTCTGCCAATGCTCTCTTCCAATACGGGGACATTCACTGATATGCCGGGGATCCCATGAGCTTCAAGATTTTTAACATCAGTAAGGAATATGGCTACCATGAATTGTCACAAACCAATACAGAGAATGCTATGTGTGCAACAATTGAAAAATGAGAATTTCAATTCAAAGTGCTGTGGATGATCATATACTGATTTGAAAAAATCCAAAGTAAACAACAACATGATTAGGATGAGTGCTGTAGTGTTCAAAAGTTGATGGAAAGTAATGAGTTGTATGCCTTTGGCATTAGAGGTCATATCAAAGATGGGACCTCCAGTTTGTAGCCAATCTTTCATAGGAGTGAGAGAAAAAACCCCAACCTACCCACAGGCATCTCTTACTAAAACGTGTCCTCGCTGCCAAAGTCCATAGATGTGACAAAGGCCATAGAGGTAAGTCTATAGGAGATCACTTTCTCTACACCCATTCATATACAAAAAAATACATTGTCATATCATGCAGACATTAATTAATGAGACATAAAGGGAGACATACAAACCAATATTATGAGGAAATCAAAGCTGCCTGTATTTCACAAACCATTGACCATTAGGCTGAGAAAACGGTAACAGTTATAAAAAAACACACAAAAATAAAACAAAACACTCATCATTTAAGATTTCATCAACACAAAAGTTAAATGTTTCTTTGCAATTATCCGATATCTCTCCAAACAAACCCTTTTATTTCTTTTCAATTGATAACCAAAGGAGAAAAATATATTTTGAAAATGCGGTACATAGAGTTCATTATATGAGCATAGAAAACAGAACTTTTATTTTGAATGTTTACCCAGCGTTGATGCTACTATGACTTATACCATTGGGAGTAAGTAGAAATGCATTCACCAACAGCTTCCATTTTATTCTAATTTGAAAAACTAAATCATTCTAATCAGGAATTTTAAATATTTTTCTACAAACTCCAATAGATCAAATATGGTGCTAAATTCACAGATCATGATGCAACCACAATTGATCAATAGTACAAATATTGTGTCTCAAATAATACCAGACTGCATCTATCCAAAAACCCCGCACAAAAGCCCAAAAGCCACAAGATCTTATTTCTACGAATCCAAACCAAACTTTGTCCTGGTATAGACAGATTTATTTCTCGTCAAACAAGGAGACCAGACATTTCATGTCTACACATGACAAAATATCATGAACTGGATTCGTAGTCACAGAGAGGCTTGACCTAAATTGTGGACGTGCTGACGAGGCAGTTAGTTGTCTGTGCTGAGGTGAATAATCACAAAAATATCAAGCACTACTGACAAAGTTTCGTACCAGGGTTAAATACAGAACAGAGGATGCAAATTGAAACCATGCCATATATCTGAAAACACATTTTTCTGTATATGCGGTTGTGATGGGCAATTAGAGATTGAGTGTCGTGCAAAACCATTTTTTTTTTAATAGAAAGAAAAATAAGTTTTCAAGTCTCTATATGGGTATGATGGGGAAATCACAATTTATATGTCTGGGTTTCTATCTGAAAAAGGTCTCGTTTTTTTAGCTTTATAAAAAAACAATATCTCTAAATGGAGATAGAGGCAGAAAAAACAACAACACGTAACAACACATCATCCGCCTGTTCCTGTTAATCTTTTTACATTCACATACAAGTTTGATATGGAAGAACCAAGTTGGGAAATAATTACACAATATGTCAAGGCAAACAAATATACATATGCCCATAATATATATACACATTGTTCAATTTTTAAAAAGCCTCAAAATGCATCTTTTCTTTGAAATAAATCCACCTGAAGTCAGATGATAACAAAATGACAAAACTATTATCAATTTCGGACCAAATCGTTATTGAAGCACACACAGAAAAAAATGAAATTCTCATTAAAAAATATTACCCAATGACCATAAACAAAAATACTTTAAAAAACTAAATACTTTTTCTCTTGCTCGGTAACCATAGTAACAACAAATTATATAGATTATGCAAAGTATGTAAAAACAAAATCTTTCAAATACTGGGGATATGAGCCATTCGGTGAAATGGTTGTTAGATCAATACTGAGTAAAGGAATTATTTTGAGACAATCTTGGCCAGTTTTTCAAAAACACAAAAACTTCAAAATCTCTTTTGCTGCGACTCTCAATAATTGTCAATAATATCCATTAGACATCTTACACAAACATGTAACCAAATAAAATGTTATTCTATTACGCTTATATTCTCATCTGGAGTATTCAAAAAAACATTTTTTCAACACCTGCTTGGCTTAATATCTTGATCCAGAGAAATCCAGACTCAATGTGCTGGCCCTACACTGTAATGGTAAACGGGAATTGGATAAGAAAGAAAGAAAATAATGGAAAAGAAAAAAAAGACATTTTTTTTTCCTGATATCAAATTACACATTAAAGATAGGCCATGAAAGTTATGCAACAACTATTTGGGTATTTGATAACTTAAACTGAAACAGTGATCATACTGCTGTACTAATAATATTCATTCATAGTGAATAGCATACAGATAAGACACAAGATTAACATCCTGAATGTACGTAAATTGGAGAACACATCATTTCAAAACTCGTTCCTTGCCCATGGGAAGGAAAAAAGCATCGTCGTATACACAGTACAAATATATACAAATAGTATTCTGTGGTTTGGTATGATTGAAACTCTCAAGTTGGATTATGATTAGATTACCATTGACTTGTTAACGCATCCATTCATCTTCCACACCTCAGGGAATGAGTAAAACATCAACACGTTTTGATTCTGGTCTCATGTCAATTACCCAGAAGGAGAAATTTGATGTAGAATACATCAGTTTTGAGTAGACTTGACTATCTCAAATATTCAAACATTATTTCTATCGTCCTGCTGCTTCTCAAACAAACCTACAAAGACATGGTTGACTCAATGAAAACACAGATTTTAGCCTACCCAACTGACTGCAGAGAAGCACAATTACAGTCCATTTTTTTAAAATTTTAAATTGAAAAAAAATATTTGAGATAAAATTACTCGTTTTTTTGTCTGCAAAAAAGAAAATATTTTATCTTTGTCATCTGTTAATTTATATCAATAAGCATTGAAGTTGTTTACATCACTTTAGCTAAAAGAATTAACATTTTCTGCAATAACTAAAAAATGTTTTTCTCACTATAAATCTTACGTCTAGTGAAAGGGAAGTCACACAATACGTAAAAAAAACAACTTATATTTTAACGACATATTTAGTATTTAGTCCATCACTAATGAATAAGAAAAAATTCTCCAAAACTACCAGACACATATGACCATCAAGTCGCTTCCAGTTCTCTGCCATGCTGGTGAAATATGACTGGCAAGCCATAACCGAGTCAACAAAGGAAGTTTAAACAAAATATTTAACAAGTTTTCAGAAAAACCTATACACGAGCATCAATTGCAATGAAGAAGAAATCCTATTTGATGTCATTATCCTTTCTTTCTTTATCAATAACCCTTTAGTACCTTTCGGTGTAAGGTAGTCACTATCCAAGTGAATAAAATATGGAATGCACTCTTCAAATCGTGAAAATCAAATATGACAAACAAAAAATGTCTCATGAGACAAGTTTATCCTTTAATTGCAAACACAAATTTCATCCAATACCCAAACTGATGGAAATTGTATTTGACTATATCATAAAGTGTTTTACAAACTAAGAAACCTTTTTTTAAGATTTCAAGCTTTCCATGGTCTTCTAACTTTGAAGCGGAGCATCTCGTCCGGGTTTGTGAGTAATTCTACGATGCATGCGGACCAGTTCTGGGGTTTGCTCCTCTTCACTGATGATGTTCATTTTCTTGTCTTCCTCCTGGAAAATAACGCATTGTGTGAGGGTGAAATTATTCACAATCATTTGAAAAACAAACACAAAACGAATAATGGACGTAACTTTACCGAGGCTGCATGAGAGTGATGTCCCTTTGCCTTTATCAACTAGTGTTCCCAGACTTCTCTTATTGTTTTGGTACGTTAAAAAATCGATACAAACTGGCAGCGTCGTAATGCATTCTTTTATCAAAATTATGTGAACTAAACGTTATGGCACAACTATCATCTAAGGTACAAGGTAAACAACTCTTAAAGTTTCCTCACTCATTATATTGTGAAATAGGCCGAGTTGACTATCTTATTGTAGATGATCGTTGGTATAAGTATATCAACATTGGTTGTTTTGTTGGTTTTAATTGAGGGGGTTTGTAGCTCAGCTGAACGGTGTTCGCCCCGTAATCGGAATGATGCGAGTTTGAATTCTATCAGCTGCATTAATTTTCGCCGTGTCCATCTTATTGTTGATAATCTTTGTTTGTCTGTTTGTTGCTGTTTTAGGGCTCTATCGACACAGAAAGGTCATTTCAGCACCCGCCATACGGCTTCAAACAAATCAA
>JARBEQ010227264.1:0-12221 GCA_030265355.1 Tritonia tetraquetra
AATAATAATAATAATAATAATAATACATAGCATTTCTATAGCGCATGATTCATGACTAGGTCATGCTCTATGCACTACTGTATTCATTTATTCACTGATATTAAATGATGTTTGATAGTCGAAGCTTACACAATCACACATATTACACGTTGTAACATGCCTTTGTACCTAATACATAATGATGTGATACGATCGAATAAATAGCTGCCTCCAGTAAGATAGAAAAAAACCCACAGTTATAATAGTGAGAAAGTGACGGGTGTGATGTATATCGTTCCGATTTATCTTCTCGTTATCAAGTTTACTGTAATGGTGGATCTATGTCCTGTCCATGAGAAGAAAAGTTGTCATTTCTTCGAATGAAAGTGACAAGTGTGTAGAACACACTCCATCCAGCTTGATGAGCAATACGGTTGGAAAGGGGCGAACTTTACTTTAGTGGTCATAATCTCAAAATGAAATATTCTATTAGAACCAGGAGACATGTTTTACCCATGTACTGGAAGATACTGAGCATAACGGTGTTGAACCTAGACGTTGTCCAGTATTGCTACGTAGAAGGCGAAAACATCTCTTGATCAGGTAATTAAGACAAGCAGGTGATCAGCACTGTAGAGATAGTCACCACTGCCGATTAGTTCAGTTTGTTTCTCCCTTCACCCGTCTATATCCAATAGTTCCACAAGCACGTACCAGGATGTTGCTAGCTAAGCTATGAGAAACGAATCCTTCCGTCTATTGCAGAATTTGGAATTGAAAACTGGGTTTACTCTCATTTAAAAAAAAAATCAAAATCACCGTTGAAATATCATCATATTTATTTTAGTTCCAATATAGAGTACTGTGTTGATTCACGAAATCCGCCGTAGTTACCACAATAGATAACAATATGACACCATGGCACACTCATCACAGCATGAACAGGGAGTAATTGCTCAGAATCCAATCTAACCTGATGCTATGGGGAAATGGTCAGGATCCGATTCCAGTCGTTGGGTGTGATAGCAATGGCATATCACTGATAAGACGTTGTCGCCTCAAACGGACCTGGTTCCATGGATGTTGGTAAAATACACCTATATTTATTAACAAACCCACGTCAGTATGACGTCCTAATATTGCAGTAACGAAGACTGATTTTGCCAATTGGCTGTATTCATCATAGTCCTCAAAGTTCACATATTTAAAAAAGTCATCTCTTTCATCAAAGTGTTGTGTGCGTATTGCTGTGAACTCAAATTATGTTTTGCTTTTTCTCCCATGTACTGAACAGCCGTTGGTCCACTCTATTTGTCAGAATTGCAACCGATATAATGTGATATTTGGACTTCGAAAGAGTTAAGAGTAATTCCTGCATCGATTTCATGAGGCCAAGTCCACTCCCATTTCCTCCAAATATAGTACTGTTTCTACAAGCACAAAAATCGGAATATAATCGTTCTTGCCTCCAGCCATTTTGGAATATACTCTACCTACACAGATTAAAACATATCATTATTACTTCACGGAAATAAACACTCCCTTTGCGGAAGTCAGTCTTTTAAACTAAGCATAACAAACCCCTTTTGGAAAATAAGACTTCCTTTACGGAGGACAAAAAGACGTCCAGGAAAAAAGAGGCATCAGACCAACATCCTCCTGTTAGGCTACCAGTACCAGCCAAAGCTAAAAAGAAACATTTAAAAGAGGTTACGAGCATTTTTTAAAAACTGGCAGTGTTTTTCCTCCCTCTATCGGCGAGGGATGTCGAAATTACCCATAGTGTCGTAGTAACCCACGTCTACCCTAAGGTATGAACGTTCTTCTTGAGGAGTGTAGCCAGATCTTTTTTCATATACTAATATCATCTCAAGACATTTTGGTCTTTGTGGATAGTCAATGTTTCAAGTGCTACCCTTATAGTTCTGTAGCATCATTTACTTCCTGGCATGTCATGGAGACGAATCATTGGCTCTTCTTCTTCTGGAGTTTCAGTAATTATTATTGGACCTCGGCCGTTTCGTATGCTTTCAGATTGCTTCGTTAGGGCGAGGGAGCCGTCGAAGGAAGACTTCCGCCCGTTGTGGTCGAAATATTCCCGGAGTTCCGGGTTGAGAGACATTGAAGCGTTCGATTCCCGAGGACGAGAGTAGAAGGTGGTGTCCATAGTACCATTGTTGCTGCTTGTTCTTCCTTTGGGGAAACGATGAAACCGCGTGTAATTAAATCGCTGCCATTTTTTCTTGATCTCGCTCCGCACCTGTCAGGAAACAGTTAAAGATGGATGACTACGCCACAGTGATATAGAAATACAGACAATATTGAAAGGCAAAGATAGATAGAGAGGCTTTGAAAAAGTTTAACTTTGTTATTTTAGGCGACGCGCCTATCACACAGCTTGCAACGTATAATATTCCTCCTGGAGTTGAAAAGATATTGGAGTAAAATGGCATACCAGGTGTAAACGAAACATTGTAAGTGTTCTCTTTAGTAATGATACGACTAGTATGTAGTATTCCTTGTCCTTAAGAGCCTTTAAGGCTCATAGGGTCGGAGCTTAACCCGGTTTCGGTAGCGCGAGGCGGACAATTTGTCACTTTCTGGATAGGACGCTGGTCTATCGCAGAATACTTTCCCAAGACTCGTTTGAGAATTGGTACCCATTTCTATACCTGGGTCGAGTGAGGCAAACGGAGTAAAACTTTCTTGCCCAAGAAAAAAAACGAAGTGCCCGAAGCCGGACTTGAACCCACGACCCTCGTCCAATGATTATATATAGTATCATTGCCTCGCCTCCCAAGTGTTCTCTTTAGTTTTGTTTAATTTCATTAACAAAATAGTAAGGTTTTCTAAAAAAGGAAGTCCAATAGGCCTTCACACGAATCTTCAGGACAGAGCCTTGGATACTCTAAGGAGTTTACATTAAAAGTCCTCCCGAGTCAGGTTTCGAATCGCAGCTTCACGTGTCCTATGCCCAGAGTGGTAAAACCTCCCAGTATTTATCAATAGCTGAGGAGGTACCCACAAGGGCTATAGTAATTTGTTTATTGGCCTGTCTTCGATTAATACTGCTCAGTGTATTGCTCATGGTGCCAGTAAAGGATGATGGGCACAGTGGGCTGATCACCTGCTTGTCTGAAATCCTTGGATCTAAAGCATTTCCTGCTCTGTGTTCAGTCCTATTGGGTGGTCAGGGTGCCTGCATTTATGGCAGGTATCTGTGCGCCTTTCATGATTCAACATAGTAATGGGGTTCGATCAAACAAATCAAACAAGCTTCATGTGTCCGCTGTCTTAAACCACTTCACTACCTCCAATTTGTTAACATGAATATAAATTCGTGTTGAATTATCTTGATTGCCATAGCCTGGACCACACACTCACCTCCCCATTTAAGAAACAGTAAAGTAGAGCTACAAAGAAACCCTGAAAAAAAAATAAAGAAACAAATGAATTAATAAATGACTATATTATTAATTAAAATGAACTAACAAATAAAAAGACAAGAACAAACAATCGTGACAGCATGTTTTAAGATGATGTGTTTGTATAAGCAAAGACGCTGAAAAAAAAACAAGCAACAAACAATCCTATTCGCAGACTGTGCATTATTTTTCAAAATTTTCATTTTCATTTTGATTATTTCATGAAACATGTAAAATGCATGCCATCTATAATACCACCATGACATAATGGAAAAGACACATCGGAATTAAAAACGTATGCAATAGAACGTAATACAAATAATGTTTAATTCCTTCTCCTTCATATTGCTTTAAGGATTATGCGCAGTATCTGTGCACCACAGTAAACAGCGACCGTATGACAAATATGCATGTAATTCAATAAGGTCCCCATTTTTGGTGATTATAATCTTCAACCCAATATCATTATCCTATTTCATACAGATTACTTCCAACTTTTTCATTGGCGAAAATAATTAAGGGACCGTTTTGGCGTATGGAATGTCTTTATCATAGAGATTAAAATTCAAACCCATTGATAAGAAAATAAAAACAAAAAAATCATATCGAATTACTGTCTCAGCCACTGTCGTAAACACATCAATATGTCATTCTAACCGATTGGTAAAATCCCTTGTTTAATTTTAAAAATTACTGTTTGCATATCGTTCTTTTGATTAGCATTTCATTTCTCTTCGCACATTCATGAGCTTCGGTGGTCGAACGGTTAAAACTCAAAGCCAATTGCTAAGAAAAGAAAAAGAAAAAAAATCATATTAAATTATTGTCTCGGCCACTGCCGTATTTACCGCGAGATCACTGTGTGATTCTAACCGACTGGTAATTGCTTAATTAAAAAAAAAATTGTTTGCATATCGTTCTTTTGATTAGCATTTCATTTCTCTTCGCACATATCAAAGTAGTATGTCCTTAAGAGCCTTCAAGGCTCATAGGGCCGGAGCTTAACCCGGTTTCGGTAGCATGAAGTGGACAAATGGCAATTTGTCACTTTCTGGATAGGACGCTTGTCTATCGCAGAATACTTTCCCAAGACTCGTTTGAGAATTGGTACCCATTTCTACACCTGGGTCGAGTGAGGCAAACGGAGTAAAGTTTCTTTCCCAAGGAAAAAACGAAGTGCCTGAAGCCGGACTCGAAACCACGACCCTCCCAATGGAAGTCTGTAGTCTAGACCACTCGGCCACCTCGCCTCCACATATCAAAGTGCCGACTATTATATAAAAAATGTTGATCACATATTTTAAAAAAAATAAAGTGAGTCAATCGGCAATCTAATAAGGTATTTATTCTATCGAATGTATTTCTCATAGTCATGTCAATCCATCTAGCTATCTTTCAATCCATCTATCGATCTATCCATTCTTCTATCTATCTGTCAATTAACCTATCTATCTATCGATTTCTCTATCTGTCAATCTATCTATGCACTTGTCTGTCGATCTTTCTATTTATCTATTCTATTATTTCTATGAACCTATTATATCTAGTTATCTCTCCATCTGCTGCCCGTCCAGCCATCCATTCATTTATCAACAATGCATTTGATATAATACAAAACTGCGTTTACAAACATCTTCCGCCAAAACCACCTCCCTGTTTCCAGAGTGATATATTTTATTTTACCTGTATGGAGTTGAAGGGCTTATAGCAACAGATTTTATTTTTACCTGTATGGCGTTGAAGGGCTTATAGCAACAGATTGTATTTTTACCTGTATGGCGTTGAAGGGCTTATAGCAAACAGATTATATTTTACCTGTATGGAGTTGAAGGTCATATAGCAACAGATTGTATTTTACTTGTATGGCGTTGAAGGGCTTATAGCAACAGATTGTATTTTTACCTGTATGGAGTTGAAGGTCATATTATAGCAACAGATTGTATTTTACCTGTATGGCGTTGAAGGGCATATAGCAACAGATTGTATTTTACCTGTATGGAGCTGAAGAGCATTTCATAGTAGAGATAAATGAGTTCCACGGTATGGTTTTCGTCCCTGACGTACCAGGCAAAGGCGACGTAATGAACCCCAAACAGTGGTATCAACACTAAGGTAGATCTGGCTAACCTCCTGAAGATAACAATTTCACAATTGTCAATATTATATTATCATGTTATGCTTTCTTCATTCGATATTTGATATTCGTATATACTTTACTAACAGTTTCATGAAAGGGATGCGCCAGATCGGCCCAGTACAACACGTGATAGGGTCAATATTGTCTTCGCCGTATTCTGTGTGCATGAGGTATACTTAGCCGTAATTAATTGTATACAGCATTGTAGGTGAGAGGTACCCGAGGTATACTTTTATTTGCCGTAATTAATTGTATATAGCATTGTAGGTGAGAGGTACCCAGCAGCATCAAACTCTTAGTTACACTTTACTGATCAACACGTATTGGTCATTCTTGTGAACACAGAATCATGGACAGTGTGGACAGATCACCTGTTTGTCTTAAACTCGTCAATGTATAACATAATAATAATAATGATAATAATAATAATAATAATAATAATAAACAATTATTTATATAGCGCCGGTATCCATCAGTGATGCTCAGAGGCGCTTTACAATGATTCGTTCATTCGTTCATTCATTCACTCGGTTACTCAGTAATTGTCACCACAGAATCTTGATATAAAAAAAAAAAAAATGTGTGCTGGTAGCAGTGCGTGCATTCGCATTTGGATCTCATGTGGCCGCCAGGGGGCATTGTGGGCTGACCACGGATTTGGCCCCCAGAATTCAGTATTCACGAGGAAAAACATAACTAACCGAAATAAGATAAAAGATACATAAATCGAGAAAACAATAAATATGATGTTAGTAAAGCTTCAATTAAGCAAATATGTTTCATTGTATCAGTCAAACCACGTCACTCTTTGACAATAACAACATCTCTCTCTCTCTCTCTCTCTCTCTCTCTCTCTCTCTCTCTCTCTCTCTCTCTCACACACACACACACACACACACACACCCACACACACACACTCACACACACACACACATACACACACACGGACACTCAAAGCATGATAATATTGTTAATATGAAGAAGAAAAAACCCCAGTGCTATTAAGGGGAATTATTTACATGGAATCTCTCTGCTGTAAGGGAAGAGTTTCATATAGGAAACAGCGCACCATACAATCATTCGTAATGGAATCCAAAAAAGGTGTTTGTGTTTCCCAGATGAGTGTACATGAAATGATTGCCTTTTTAAAGGCCACACGATTGAAGGTTACAAGGCGTTTAAGTCATGTGCTAATTAAAATAAAAAAAATGTCAGATATCAATTTTTAACTAAGGTGAAATTGATAGTCTACAACTATTTATAAAAAAATTCTCAAGCTATTGACTTGAAACTTGGAATAGACCTAAATCACACACACAAACAATAATTCAATAACCTAAAATTATGATATCTTTTTTTTTTAAACGCTTTTGTTTCACAAACACTGTAATGATAAAGAAAAAAGGGGGCAATTTTTCATACCCCTGTGTTCACAAAGCTGTAACATGTGTTTTGTTTACTCCAATTAAAATAACAAGAATATCATATTCTTTTCTTGGTATACCTTAGAGGAAGCTGTGTACAATTTTTTTAAAAAAGTCCTAACGTTGAAAAAAAAAACCTTAGGGAAAAAATTTTGAAGGTGTAAAATCCAATATGGCCGCCACATATTGTTGCGTAACTATCACGTAATATTTTTTTCTTTCAAAATAGGACTTTTCCCATGACAGTATAAAAGCTTGAAGCCCCCAACAGTAAGAAAATGAATAATATTATTTAAATATTAGCACATGTTCTTAACACAAAAGACTCCTATTGCGAGGGTCGTGGGTTCGAGTCCCATTCCTGAAACATTGTTGTTTTCTTTGGGTGAATGTTAAAAACAATGTAGTCAAAACAAAATTCAAAAGATTAAAAAAAAAAAAATTAATGACAACATTGACATTCAGTTGATGCATTCTCACTGAATAGACTCGTTTCTTTGTTAGAAGTGAAGCTAAGAGAATGAGAAACAGAAGACCCTACCAGAAGACCCTACCAAACCGCCCGCCACTGCATAGACATTAGCTGTTATTGATATGATACAAATTCTGACTGACGGGGGAGGGAGCGTGGCTCAGTGGTCACGCCACTCGACTTCGGAGTGCGGAAGACCGGGCTCAAGTCCCGTCCGGTGCGGAATTTTTTATCTGGACCCTTCAGAGTTTGAATGGCTCTGCCCTGGAGATTCACGTGGTATCTTCTCATGTTCTATTGAACCGCCTTTGATATAACCTTTATGTGTTAGAAAAGGGCGTTAAACTTCAAACTTTTTTGTGTTACCTATGTCATGTATTTAGCTACCAGAGATCAAACTCCAAGCCCCATCATTGTGGAGGGTGGTACTCAACAAATACGAGTGACTCCGAGAACATGACAATAATGGACATTCATCCATAGATAACGATTGACTGAAGAAAACAGCAAATGCATGCAGACATCTCTCTAAAAACACGTACACACTGTAATCTCGTCTTAGGTCACAACAAAACCAGCATGCCATTTGGAGTAGATATCTATAGCAAAGATAATCAACGATAAGATAGTCAACTCGATGAATTTTACCGAGGCCGCATGAGAGTGATGTCCCTTTATTAGCTAGTGTTACCAGAATTCTTTTATTGTTTTGGTACGTTCAATACTCGATACAAAATGGCATGGCCGTAATGGCCGTAAATTTTTATCAAAATTATGTGAACTAAAAAAAATATCGCACCAAAATCATATATATGGTGAAATACGCCGAGTTGACTATCTCATTGTTGATTGTCTTTGGATATAGTGTGTCCTTAAAGAAGTATGTCATTAAGCCTTTTTTTTTATCACAGGGCCGTAGCTTAACCCGGTTTCTGTAGTTTGAAGCGGACAAGTGACAATCTGGTCTATCGCAGAATAGCTTCCGTTCTCATTTCCGAATTGGGACCATTTCTACACAGGGGTCGAGTGAGGCAAAAGGAGTAACGTTTCTTGCCAAATGAAAAAAACGAAGTGCCTGAAGCCGGACTCGAACCCACGACCATCGCCATTGATTCCGCTGTTAAGATCACTCGGCCACCTGTCATTCTACAGCGGTCATTATCCTTTTCGTCACACGCATGTAAAAGTGTGCATCGTAGTGGTTAACGTTTTCGCTTCGTGAGCAGAAGGTACTGGGTTCGAATCCCGGCGGCGACGTTGGGATTTTTTCCTTTGAACTTTTTCGAGATTTATGGCTCTGATCCTGATGATTCCAATGGAATCAAGTCCTATCGGACTATAATTCGGAAGTCCCGCCTTTGATATGACATAGAATATGTTGCCAAGGGCGTAAAAATAATAACTTTAACTTTAAAGTGTGCATGCCAAAGACCAGATGGGTGAAATATTCTAGAAATGTCTTTTTTTTGTGTGTGATTGATATATTCATTTTCATGTTCGTTTATTCTATCTAATTATATATAAACTCTTTCTATTTTGTTACCAATGATACGTTTTGATATTTAAAAAAAAAGTACATATTGGTTACATTGTACAAATACGTAATAACACAGATTTGAACACAACAAGAACACCAATATTTGGAGAAGAAAAAATGAAATAAAGGGGACGGTCCAAACACCCCATGCATGGAATGTTATAAAATACGATCTAATAACATTACGTAAGTACAATGTTATTTCAACATCACAAAGACGTGCTTTTGACATAACAATGTCGACCTCGCTGCTCCATTTAGGCTCATCTAATACATTGGAACGCCCAATGTGGGAATACGCCCAATGTGGTAAATTTTCCCAGTTCTTACCTAGCTGAGGAGGTTGACCACAAGGGCTACATTAATTTGTTTAATGACCTTGATTAAGATTTATGCTGCCCAGTGCATTACCCATGGTGTCATTAAAGAGTTTGGGGACACAGTGGGCTGATCACCTGCTTGTCTGAAATTCTTTGATCCGGAGGATTTCCAAACCTGTGTTCAGCCATGCTTGGTGGTCGGGGTGCCTGGATTTATACCGGGTATCTTGTGTATCTTTTTATGGCTGAACATGGGGTTGGCCCCAACACTGCTTTGTGCGGTATTAATGGGGTTCATCAAACAAACATAATACATAGGAAAAGGATGTAATAAACTATAAGGCACCTCATGGAAGATAATTTCCGATCTATTTTTTTTTACAGGCACCGAAAAACGACGTCCTATTTCTCTCTAACACTTTTGTTTTGTTTCATCAAACCCCATTAATACGGCGGAGCAGTGTCGGGGCCAACCTTATTTTCAGCCGTAAAAGGCAGACAAGATACCAGACTTGAATGTAGGCACCCCGACCATCAAGCCTGGTTGAACACAGAGTTGGAAATTACTGTGGATCAGATGATCAGCCCACTGTGTCCACAACTCTTTATTGACACCATGAGCAAAACGTTGAGCAGTATGAATAATAAGCAAGGCCGACAAACAAATTAATGTAGCCCTTGCGGTCACCTGTCAGCTATACAAGAACTGGGAGAATTTGCCACTTTGGGCGGTTCTCTATAACCATGCAGTATTATACATAGTATCGTTTGGCGTTTCACACCATTGTATCTATCATATCGTTGAACCACCCTTTTTACCATACGCGTCTTAAAAGCAGGGTTTATAACGACCCGTGCAAGTGATAATATACAGACAAGAAGAAGCGTGCAGGGTGGGGTAATATTGCACATGTATAAATTGGGGGAAAATGATTACGACGGCGTCTTGAGTGGTATTCTCCACATTACACGATTTAAGTCGTATTGTGACTTGAAAATTGATCAAAGTATTTGAAGGTACAAATAGGATTCGACTGACTGATACATTGAATCGGACATTGAAACCGATTTCAGTTATGGCAGCTGCGTGTGGTAAAAAATGGATCGAGCGGTGCTATTGTGCAACTTTGGTGTAACTCTTTCTTTCTTTCTTTCTTATCCAGTTCCCTTTTACCATTACAGTGTAGGGCCAGCACTATGAAGCTTAATTTCTGTGGATCAAGATATTAAGCCAAGGAGGCGATCAACCCACTGTGACCTTTGTGGTAGGAATTTATTTTGCCCGGACAGCGGCCTACTCTTATCGATTTTCACCTGCCAAGGGTTCTTTAACATGCGCACCGTTTATTGTCCGTCTCCGATAGGACTAGGTTCTTGATCCCACCTACCTGAATAGGATCAGGGGAGTGACATAGGTTTTCACCGAGTTTCAAGGAGAAAAATACCCGACAGTGTCGCTGCCGGGAATCGAACCCGGTAGCTTTCGCGGTGCTATTGTGCAACTTTGGTGTTACTCGTACCATATATATTAAGATATCAGATCAAAGCAGAATATGGCTACAACACTTTTGATTTCCAGTCGCAATGAGGACGGCGTCCGATTCCCAATACAATCTTTAATATATAAGTGAAGCCTTTTATAGGTTATTGAACAGTAAAGCACGATTCGAATAGATAGAGTGCACACCCGAAGTTGTTGAGGTTTGCAACGTTCGTCATTCATTGTGTGCCACATCTGTTCAATAACCATTTTACAACATGAAGATGACAAAATAAGCAATCTAAAGACTGCGTGGGTGCATTATTGATACAAGAGGAGTGCAATATGAAGAAATACTGCACAGAACACAATGGGGTGTAGTCTTGAATGCGTGTAATAATTTTTTTCACTGTCATCAAATCACACAAGGTTGTGTGTAGTAGAATATCTACATCTTCCAATCCTCTACAATGTCGATGTGCACGTTTTCCATACAAACTGTCCGATAACCATAATATTCTACACATAATGATCATAAATATGGGATTTATAGATGCGTTGAAAGTATGTGATATAATCCATTACCATACAAATTGTTGATTGATATAATATATCTGCATAAGCGAAAAAATATATATATATTTTTTAGAAATAATGATAATAAAATGTTAATTATGTAATAGAAGGAGAGAAAAAAAGACGAAATACTATTTACAAAGCATCCAAAAATTGCCGAGTATCTGCATGAACAAATGCCATGAAACGAAACAAAACGAAAACAAGAGGAACAATCCAAAGCCATTAGGGAAGCTTACAGCGATCACAAATAAAACGAAACAACAGATACTTATCGACAAATCCCCAGGGAAATGGGAGTAAAGAAATACGAAGAAGACCTGTGGAGAAACGTATACTTAAATAATGTGCAAAATAGAATCGTAAGGAGGAATAAATATTTATATCCAAGGGAAACAACTGGGGAAAAAAACTTGTTCATTGAAAGGTAATTTTTTTTCAGGAATCGTGGTTCGTTGAATTTACGACTTGTGTGTTCCTGAATAAACGTTCATTAAACGAATGAGCGATAAAACGTATGATAAATGCACACTTTCATATCATTATAGGCAATACATTGGAGAAAAGTGAAGAAGAAAAGGAAAGAAAAAGAGAAAAATCGTATTATCCAATTACATTAATTCTTTACAAGAAAGATAACTGCAAGATTACTATCTTTAAATACCAGTCAGTTCCAAAAATATACAATACGTCGTGTTTTGAATTGTGTGCTGAATTAAATCTTTTTAAACATACTAACATTTTTTACTTTACGCCCTGTTCAACTTTTTCATAATCGTACTACTACAACAACAACTACTACTACTACTACTTCTACTACTACTACTACTACTACTACTACTACTACTACTACTACTACTACTACTACTAC
>JARBEQ010227375.1:0-21628 GCA_030265355.1 Tritonia tetraquetra
CAGATTGTAATGAATGTATAATGTATGCCAAATTGAATTGCTTGCAAAAGACAATAAAGATTTATTATTATTATTATGTTTATATGAATCTTTTAATGACGTACCGTTTACTTTCCTTCTCTTTGCCATCTGTAATTTTCTCATTTGCTCTTAGAGACTCGTCTGATGAACTCGTGCTGTCATTTAGTGATGGTTGTCGAGCTTTCAAGCGAACTCTTCCAGCTTTACTAGGAAGCTGAAAAAATTGAAAAATAATCATGAATTTTCATTTACACTGAGCGACATTACACGAATGCAAATAGAAACTTCATAAATGGTCAAGCTAATCAAAGTGAGGTATGATGACACATTCATTCACATTTTAACACTTGGTTGCTTTATCCATTTACCAAAAGCCTTTTACTTAATTTTTGGCCATATTTACTCTTATTCCCAACATCATAATTATCAATAATTAAAACATAATTTTACACCAACTGCTGGCAGACTGATAGAGATGTAAAATTTGTTTCATGTATGTGAAAAAAATTGCAATATTGTCATTGTCTGTAGTGGACTATTACACATTCTTTCAAAAAACAGTTTTGTCATATCTAGAAATCCTGTCCACAGCAATATGTTGACAAAATCTAAAGACACAAAATACAAAGAAAAGACAGGAAATGATAACGAAAGAGAAGGGACTACCCTCGAGTGACAGGACAAAGATGTGGTTTAATTGAAGCAAGGACATTGATTCTGACACAATAGTTTCTACACTCCAACGCGCATAGTGTCATGTGTTATTTTTACAATAACTGTATCTATATATAAAGTGTATTACAGCATCTTTCGCAGCTTTTTCTGCTTTGGTCAATTTTTCTGATGCAGCTCTCTCAGGCACTTTCCTCAACATGACACGAGCGGAGCTGGGAGTTTCAAGGGCTGGAAAAACAAATAAAAAACAACAATAAAATCATTTCAAACTTCACAAAGTTTTTTAAGATCTCCCACAAAAGCTATGTATCTATACAAATCAATTTTTACTTTATGTGTTTGAAAACAAGAAGAATTTTTTTTACTTTATCAAGGGATTTAATATTTTTTTAAATAGAAAATTCATTTAATTTATCAACTACAGCAATTAAAAAACTAATGTAATTATTCTAGATTATGATGACAATGATGACAATGATGATAATGTTTTTGTTTTGTTATCCAACTGCATAATACCGTTAAACAGTGTTGCGGCAAACTCCATGTCCAGCATTGCTTAATACAGTGGTAGAAAAACTCTGGATCAGGTAGACAAGGGGATCAGCCCACGGTGCCTGAACCTTGAATGGCACAATGAGTGTCAATTTTTTTAGGTGTTGCCCAGGTTTTGGCCATAACAATATTTACTGTTGGTAGTAAACCCCTCGCCTTTAAGAGAACTGAGCAGACTATGCCAGATAAGGCGAATGATGATAATGATGGTGATTGTCATGATGATGACAGCAAAAAGAAGAGGAATATAGATAGAAATAATATTATGACAAGTGAGAGCTGAGCTTACATCCTGCGGTTGGATTCTTCTGTCTCCTTCTCTCCCTGGCCGACATATTAATCTGTGTCAATAAAAAACAAAATTAATAAGCCTCAATAAGCTGCTATTCTAAAGAGAAAAATAAACATATTCAGAATTAGAATTGTGTTCACAGAACATGTTTTTTCTACAATATGAACATAAACAAAGAGCAAAATTTTAGAACAATTCCCTGTCAATAATATCAAGCAAGGATGGAAAATAGAGGTGTGGATTAGCTCAATTAACCTTACACCGAAAGGTACTAAAAGGTTATTGATAAAGAAAGATTAGCTCAATCAGTAGAGTGTCGCTATTCTTCTTTTTTGGCCATTGTTCTGTATTTGTTTGGCACTTTCACATTTTGACCCTGACGATTCCAATGGAATCAGTCCAAATCGGAGATGGACTATAATTCGGAGACCCCACCTTTGATATAACCTAAAAATGTGTTGCCAATGGCATAAAAGTAACATTCTTTTTTTAAAGGAAAAGGTGGAAGAACAGCATCAGAGAGTGGACACGCATGAGGCTCAACTACACATTGAGAAAGGCAAAACAGAGAGACAAATGGAAGAAAGCTGGGTGACAGATCTTCAAGAGTGCCGCCACTGTCGTCCTGACTATGAGACAAGTAAGTAAAGTATGTGAGTATAAAGAAAATTCCAAAATAACTGTATTTTCCTCACCCTGGGAGTATCATTTTCCCCCATGCTGCCATTGTCCTCCTTGGAACTGGACACACTGGAACTCTTGGATGACGAGTCTCCAGACCTTGCAATGGCATCCTCAGCTATGATTTCCTCTCTGCGCTGCGGCAACCCCGAGCTCTCCTCAACTTTGGGGACTGGAAGTGGACGATTTCTATCTTCTTTTCGTATCTGTGGTAGCTGATGATATGAGTAAGTTAATAAATAATTGATGGAATAAATAGATTAAGATTCATTATGATTCTTTTCTAATGGCAACGAAATTTACCCAAGTAGCAAATTCTTCCATTTTTTATTGTCATTTTCTGATTGATGATGTCTACCGTTGTTGCCCAAGATGCAAATAAAAGACAATGGACACAGTGGGCTGATCATCTGCTTGCCTGGAAATCAGTGGAAATGCACTGTATTCAGTCATACAATGTTTTTACAGATACATATTATACATGTCCATGTGTAATTCTTGCCTCTAAAACGAAGAGTCTAGAAACCAGACTAAACCAAAACATTTTAAAATTCCAAGGCATTGTCTTTCCTCAATTTCTCACATCTTACCTTCGGTTCCACAGATTGCTTGCTGCCAGGTCTTGAAGCCGAAACAGAAGGAGTCTTTGAGTACGAAGATTTCTTATCGTCATTCTTCTCTTCGCTAAATTCATCAGATTTCCTGTTGGCTGCCTGTTTCTTCAAGAAGTTCTTTTTACGAGGAGCTGGTTCTTTCTTTGATGGTTTAACCTACACAAAAAAATAGATAAATCTATAAATAAGTACAACACAATAACTGAGAAATTAAAAAGTCACCTGTTTATAGTAAAGTCTCCTCAGTTATTTTCTGGTCGAGAGGCACAGATCAGACCATAAGCATTTTTTAAATTCTATCCAGTTCCCTGTTACCATTACAGTATAGGGCCAGCACTATGAGGCTGGATTTCTCTGGATCAAGATATTAAGCCAAGCAGGTGATCAACCCACTGTGACCTTTGTGGTAGGATCCAATTTTGCCTGGACAGCAGCCTACTCTTTTCGATTTTCAACTGCCAAGGGTTCCCTAACGTATGCAATGTGCAAGCGGGACCTACAAGGTTATCATCCGTCTCCGATAGGACTAGGTTCTTGGAACCCTTCTTCTTCTTCTTATCCAGTTCCCTTTTACCATTACAGTGTAGGGCCAGCATTATCAGGCTCGATTTCTCTGGATCGAGATATTAAGCCAAGCAGGTGATCAACCCACTGTGACCTTTGAGGTAGGAAATAATTTTGTTCGGACAGCAGTCTTGCGGCCTACTCTTATCGATTTTCAACTGCCAAGGGTTATTTAACTTGCGCAACGTGCACACAGGACCTTCGAGTTTATCGTTCGTCTCCGATAGGACTAGGTTCTTTTTCCCACCTACCTGAATAGGATCAGAGGAGTGGCATATAGGTTTTCACCGAGTTTCAAGGAGAAAAATACCCGACAGTGTCGCTGCCGGGAATCGAATCTGGTACATTTCACTTCAGAGGCGAGAACCGTACCTCTGCACCACTGGGACCCAGACCATAAGTAAACATGTCATAATATCGACCAAGTGTGAGATACCCCAGGCTAATCAAGTATTTTGTTTATTCTATCATCTAGAGCAGGCTCAGGGGTATTGAGGGCAAATGTCTCAGTAGGATATTCAAAGTGAACTGGGGGTATAGGGTGACAAATTGCAAGATGAACAGGGATCAACCAGCATGGTAAAAGATTGAGGCGAAAGGGTAAGAGCGGGGAAAACTTGGAATGTGGCTTACTCAGGACAGGACACAACGGAGGGAGATACAAGTAATATATCGGTCACATGCAATACAAATAGAAAACTGAGCTAAATGCAAATTAGAAAACAGCCAATATCATGATTTCTAAATATCTTTACATGATTACATTTACTTTACAAATCCCTTTTACCCAAATCGCTATGTAGGAATATTTCTATGGTATTATAGTTACTCCACAATGAAGTCTTATTATGTCGTTTGTTTGTAATTTGTTATAGCTCTACTTATATTTATATTCTCTACCAAAATTCTGATTTTTTGTGATATGTATGATAATCTTATATACATTTTATATTCATACAATTTCAGAGCACTTATGTAAAACGAATTTCCAAACTTGGATGAAAATAAAGTATCATTATAGCCTACCTCTTCCACTGTTTTGGCAACCACAGTGTCCTGAGTGCTCTCACAGTCTGAGGATGATGATTTGTGACGCTCTTCTTTGTTTTCCCTGATGGGTTCTAAGTCTTTTTGAGATAAATCCACTGAAGACCTTCTTGGTTTGGCCACAGGGACGGGAATGGACGGAGGCTGAAGTTGTAGATTGTGGGAGAGAGGTGGGTAGGAAAATACATACATAAATATCATGATATGGAAACATGAAAAGCTATCACTGCCATCCAATTATTATGTGAATTTGTAAACAAAGACAAACGGAAACAGTCAAAGGACTTTATTAAAATAAAAACTTGCAGTACTTCCAGGATTAGTGTCCCTTACTCACGGAATTATTCGGTTACATGTCAGTAAGCTTTAAAAGGCAGCCCAGAACAATTTCAGAAGAATCAGTGAGGGTTTTAGGTATTTTACATTAAATTGTCATTTATTTGTTATGAGAGAAGCAAGTTATCATTCTTATAGTCACAACACTAGGACACAAAAACAAATAATAACATTAAACATTAAATCATACCGGCCATCCACTAAGGTGCAACCACAACATTTTAGTTTCACAATAAGGTAAAAAACTTATTCAGATAAAGAATGCAAGGTTGATAAGTAGTTGAGGCACAAAACTTCTATGACTGAGGACATGGGTTTGAGCCCCACTTGTCCACTCTGTGCAAAGGAAAACTGGCCCTACGAGCCACAAGACTCAAAACGGGTTGTGTCAGTAAAATGAAAAAACTGAAGTAGAAAGGGGTGGAGAGAGAGAGAGAGAATTGCTATAATGTAATCAAATATTGAATTATCACCAAATAAAACTTATATCATTTTGCGTGTGTAATCATTTAATCTTATGCAAACTCCAACCTTTGAATCTATTTCATCAGAGGACTGCTTTGGCCGTGGGACTTCTGACCTAGCTGCTGGTACAGGGGGAGGACGGGCGGCTTCTGGGGCGGATGAGACTGGCTTGGAAGATGAGGATTGTGATTGTGAAGGGGGTTGGGCTGATTCTCGGCGAGATGAGGAAGCAGACGAAGGTCTGACAGATGATTGGCTCGATGTAGACGGTCTTCGACAACTGGAATCAGATAATATACTAAATTAATCTCTTTTTTCATTCATAAAGGGTAATTTTCAAATCAGAATTCACTTTTAAACCAGTTGATTAATGTATTTTAAAAAACAGTTTCTTTTTGTAAGAGCGTTATTCTAATAGATTTGAAATCCCAAAACTTTTAAGAATTAAACATTTGGTGAATCAATGAAAACATACTGAATCAAACAAACAATAAAATGTGCAATCTATCTAAACCGTAATAAGCTATATTTGTTGTTGCACCCACTTTTTCTTGGTGTCTTCCAAAAATATTGCTATATTCTTTTTGATGTATGGATCTCTAAGTATTCGATTTACACTGGGGCGTTTTTCTGGGTCCTGATGAAGCATACTCCTCATGAGGTTCAATAAATCTGTGCTGTACTGACGCGGCATGGGTGGCATCTGAAATTCACACAAAAAATGTTGAACAGTCATCTTTTCATTTGAAACAATTAGTCATAGCTTATCAAGTAGGATGGAAATACACAGTAAACGTGACTAAGGTGATTTCTTACATCTTGTAAATTATATTCTTTTAAAATATTTTGCAGGTGCCATTCAGAAAAAAAATATCAGTCTAAGAATAAACACCACTCTGTCTATCTGTTTGATTATACTCCACTAATAACATAAAGCAGCGTTTGGGCCAGCCTGATGTTCTAAGATACTGCAAGCACCCCATTATATGGATGCAGGTACCTTGACTACCACACAAGTGACTGAACTTGAAAATAAAGATCCTGTGAATCAAATGGATTTCAAACAGGCAGGTAATAAGACCACCGTCCAATGGAACCATTAGCTATACACTGAGCGGTGACCTGTCCTCTTTTTTTTTTTTAGAGACATAAACAATACATTGAGCTGTATAATTGACAAATAAGCTAACAAAAGTTATTCTAAAGAGTGTACAAAATCTTCCTCAAACGCTCTTTGAAAATCCTTGGCAATTCAAAAACCATTTTAAAAATCAATTATTGGATTTTATCATTCTTGTCATGTAAAATGTATAAGTCAAGCCATTACATTCACTACCACAGGGTCGCTGAGAAAAAGTTGAATCGAAACAATACAACCAACCAAAACACTGCATGGTCTATGTTATAAAATTCCAAGAAACTTACCCTTCCTTTTAAGATTTTGTAAACTAGTGAATTCATGTCCTTTGCATTAAAAGCGTGTTTCAAGGTCGTCATTTCATACACACAACAGCCCAGGGCCCATACATCAGACTGATAAACAAAATCAATTAAAATCATTTTTAAATGTCCATCAATAATGCAAAGAATTTTCATCAAATTTCAAAAGTGAAAGGATTGATTAAATTTCTTGACCTGACAATAATACATCTACTTTGTATTCCACAGTTGTTAAGGATAATTCCAGCAGATGTTGTAAACTGGAACATTTTCCTTAACAGTATATGTCAAAGTTGAGCTAAAATCAACCAACTCCGACTACACAGGTAATTGGTGGTCTGACACGTGAGCATCTAGTTACAAAGATCAGAGACTTAACTTTAAAAATTTCCTTTCACTCAGTAAACAGAACCTTTTTCTAGATATAATGATGTAATATATATAAGGGCAAAGAAGTCTTAAAATTCAAATACAGTCCACTCCGGCTTATCGCAACTCGGTTAATCGCAACTTTTCCAATGAACAGAATTAATTCTATATAAAAGTCACTGGTTAATGGCAACAAATTTGCCACTCCCGTCGTGTTGCAATTAACTGGAGTCGACTGTAATAGACATTGGAGACAAACCAAACTATTAAACCAATCCTGACCTTATGGTTGTACGGTTTATTTGAAAATAGTTCAGGACTCATGTAGTAAGGAGTACCAATCAAGGTAGTCGCCATATCACCGGCATTCTCCAGAACCCTTGGAGGAAAATACAAAAACAAGTAAAATCACAATCAAGATGAAAAGCAGAGGAAACTGAGAATAAGGGTCATGCATCAACTACCCACTATTTTTAAAAAAATATATGCCTAAATTCCACATACACAGCCATGATGGATGGCTAAGCTACTATCAGTAACTTCTAATTTATCTCTGATTTATAAGTCTGGAACATCACAACAAATAGAGCACATATCATCTCTTCTAAGGATTTAATTAATTGACAAATAAAAATGGCATAAAAACCATATGTTCATAATTCTACTTTCTTTATCAATTCTTGTTATGCCTTTAAGCACCAGGTTTACTTGTGCCATGATTACCAAAAATTAGATAAGTAGGCAGTGAGCCCTCTGTGTCCTAAACAGGTGGTGGGGCTGCCACCTTAAGACATCGTAGTCATACCAGACCATTGGCTGCCTCCTTTCCATTGATCTGCATGGTTGTACCTGGGAGCTTAACACATTCACTACTAATCTGCTCATAGCCACGCCTGTTTCTGGGGTAGAAGTAATGCTACTTATCACTTCTCTTGTGTCCATATGAACATGTCTATAGACAAAACAAAGTTAGAGACTTGTGACAGGGAAGTTACTCAAGTAATGCCACCCCTACTTTTCACAACACAGCGTGTTTACATTGGAGACCAATTTTTCTCTTCGACATTTCCCCCCCCAAAACACAGCATTACTAGTGAATGGGTTAGTCCAGCTGGGATAGCTCTCTGGTTCATCTCATGAACTGTGCAAGCGATCCCACGTTAAAGTTTAAACAAAAGAGCTGCAGTGGCATTTTTTCTATCCTGTTGGGGATTTGAATAAAGTTTATTATTATTATTATTATTATTTAGCTGGTAGTACCGGCACATCATATTTTGTTCCATTTCTTAGTTGTACATTTTATTTAATTAGCTTCAACTGGAAGTTATACTTTTGGGTAAACATTGATAAAACAACATGTTATCAAGTGTTTTGGTATTTTCCTTAGCCTATGATTTTTTGTGTTTACAAGATGGTGGCTGGTTTCAGTAATCCTAGACGAACATGTTATATGACAACTGACATATGTGAAATATTATTTCGTGATCTTGATTTAGACGATTCTAGTTTTAGTAAGTAAAAGACAGAGAATGTTTACATTGGAGACCAATTTTTCTCTTCGACATTTTCCCCCAAAAACACAGCATACTAGCGAATGGGTGAGTCCAGCTGGGATAGCTCTCTGGTTCATCTCATGAACTGTGCAAGCGATCCCATGTTAAAGTTTAAACAAAAGAGCTGCAGAGGCATTTTTTCACTAAGCTGGTAGTACCGGTACATCACTTTATTTTGTTCCATTTCTGATAGTTGTACATTTTATTTAGCTACAAATGGAAGTTATACTTTTGGGTAAACATTGATAAAACAATGTGTTATCAAGTGTTTTGGTATTTACCTTAGCCTATGATTTTTTGTGTTTACAAGATGGTGGCTGGTCCTAGTAATCCTAGACGAACATTTTATATGACAACTGACGTATGTGAAACATTATTTCGTGATCTTGATTTAGACGATTCTAGTTTTAGTTAGTAAAAGACAGAGAATCGAAGATTCATCTGATACTGAATCAGCTCATTAGGGTGTGTGTTTTCGTAGTTTTGGAGAGTAAAGTCATGTTCAGTAATACATCTGTAAATAGAAAAGTCACCAACCAAGTTACACGAAACATAAGTACATAGATTTGAATGTTATCAATGTAAAGCCCATTCATTTTTGAGCATTTTGCATGGTTTGAATTATACAGCTGGGATAGAATGACAAGTTTAAAAGTACCCCATAATAAAATGCAGCAGCCATTTCTAATAGCGGCCTGTCTTTTTTTAAAATATGGATTGAATGAGATAAATCATGGAAACTCAAAACGCACCTGGCAATTCCCAAATCCCCAACTTTAATAATTTTGCTCTTGGTTAGGAAGATGTTTTGAGTTTTTAAATCTCGGTGCAGGATGTTTCTCTCGTGCATGTACTGAAAAAATGTCAAAATCATAAAATAAACAGATATTCTCTCAACAATAAACACAAAGCAAAAGTTAATGAGCATTGATATCATCAGGTAACTCTAATATGGAAATCTAATCATTTAACATAGAATAAACAGGGATGCAAACGCCACACGAAAAAAAAAGCTTGAAAATATTTGAGACACAATAATCCAATAAAACACTTCACATAAGTTCAAATCAAAGATGTAGTCTAAACTGACATACTGGGGCATAAGTAGAATGACCTTCAGGGAAGATCTACAGCTGGAAAGGTGTTATTTAAAATGATTTAATCCCATCAAAGAAAGCCCTTAGGTCTCCACATGGCTTTCTGGTGGGCAGGGGCATTCATTCTGAGGGACTCTTCTTACCCCTACTGGTAAAACAGGCATTCTTTTGCTTTCTAAATAAGAGCCTTTTTACTTTTCAGTGTAAGGTTAAAATGATTGCTTTTATTGCATCCTCATTCTCATCTCAGTGAGGCTAGTAGTAGTGATAGTAGTAGAAGTAGAATAGCAGCAGCAGTAGTGGTAGTAGTAGTAGTGGAAGCAGCAGGAGTAAGTAGGAGGAGTAAGAAAGCTAAAAAAGGTAGATGAGTTGGGGTACGGCCAAACATCTAGAGTGTTTCATTGAAAGCTACATGAATAACTCTATGCATTACCCTGAATATCGAAAAGAAAGAAAAAATCATGCAAAACCTGAAAAATCCCTGAATAAAAATATTAATTCAAATCTACGAAATAAGATATTTCTTTGTAATACACAAATTTAATTACCTGTAAAGCCATGGCGATCTGAACAAACCACTCAACAACCTGTCGCTCATCCAAAGGAACACCTCTTTGCTCCTTCAGGCGTGCATATAGGTCTCCTCCTTCACAGTATTGCATGGCAATAAATAAAAATCCACCGTCATTCTCAAAAGAATCTTTGTATGAAACAATATTTGGGTGTTTCAATTTAGAGAGTAGTTTGGCCTCTTGCTCAGCAGATTTCCTTTCTTTCTTGGATGCCTTTCCCAAATTCATCTTTTTCAGGACATACTGAAATTATGGAAAAGTTGAAACTCCTTAAAGTAATGGAATCAAATGTCAATACCAAAAAAAAAAAGAACATGAGCACTAAACATTTCTTGCCCACTGATACAGGTAAAAAGATTGATGCCATAAAATACTCTGGAACCACTTTTGGAGATTGCTGGTAAGATGGGGGTAAATACTTTCTCATAATTCAAAAAATCTAATCACCTCGGAGAGAAAAATTAATATCTATACGTAAAACCATTTTTATAAATAGATTTGCTTTGATACCACCCGTTCTCGTTATAATGAGACCTCTCGTTAAATGCGAAGTCAGTGAGGAACTTCGAAAAACGAGGAAACAGGAACTAATATAACTGTATTCCCATACTTATCTCCCTTGCCATCCTAAAGGCAACGAGCGGACTCGTTTACTTTCTTTCTTATCCAATTCCCTTTTACCAGTGTAGGGCCAGCACTATGAGGCTGGATTTCTCTGGATCAAGATATTAAGCCAAGCAGGTGATCAACCCACTGTGAGACTATTTTACTGCTAGAATAATAATAACATTTCTGGGGGTTATATTTTTATCTTATATGTTCAAAATATGGTGAATGCGAGTGAAAGTTGTATTTTACTCTCTTTCACTACACTGTCACAGGCCCACTTGACCTCATTGTAGGCAATTTTACACTTGTTGGTGCTCGTTGGATGTGTTGTCTTTTACAAAGAGAATAAAAGGAGAAAAAACGGAGATTTCTATATTTGCCTCTTTGGAGTTGACTTTTCATTGAGTGTGATCTTCGTGGATCTGGCAGCCACTGTAATGGTGGAAAACACCAATGACTTCCATCAAAACTCAAGATTAATTATCATTATCTTTAAGGCCCTAATAATATTCCCGAATCTTAAACATCTTTAACTCTCAAGAACGATTCCAAAAAAAGGATTTCGAGAGTTGGATCTCGATCACCATGCCTCCTTTTTCTGCAGCGGTTTTTAAGCACGATTTTGGAGAAAAATCTGAGAAATTATGTCTTTTCATTATTAATGTTACACCGGCACTCCGGAATGTTTACATTTTACATCCGCCATTTTGTACTTCGATTCTCACAAAAACATCTTTTCGACTTTTTATTTCCACATAGACTATTATATGAATTGAAATATATATGATTAATCTGATTTGTAGATCAAAGATTTATGGTAATTTTTTTCAAAATATTTTTAATATATATGAATTCTCTCGTTGACATGTTTGCGAATCGCATGTTCGTAAAATTAATTTTTCCACACATAAAGATCATATTTTTCATGCTTGTATGCCGAAACTACCTTATAATTGATTGACTGTACCTTTAAATGGATAAATGCAACACATTGAATGATTTTTTTCCTTTTCATGAATTGATTTTTTTCCCCAGACACAAGTTAATTTATTACTGACTTTTTTCATTTTTGCGCTATATTAAAAATTAATGCCATATAATTTATTTTTTTTAATAAACTTTATTTATCCCAAGTTTCGGGCATTTTGTCATTTTACAATGGTGGACATATAATCAATCATAAATCAATCATAAATACATTATACATATTACATAGAATTACAATACATGATCACATAAATACAACATATACAACGTATGGCCTCTCGTTCATCCCCCACCATTGATGGGTCGCCACAGTGCAGCGCCCCGTGAGCTAGGGCGCAGTGTCTTGCTCAAGGACACGCCGAAAAATATCTCAGCGAGTAGGATTCGAACAACTGTCGTTCCGATTGCGGGGCAAACACTGTACCGCTGAGCTACAACGCCCCCCTTTGATTGATAGACAAAGAAACTTAATCAGAACTGTTGGTGAGTATAGTAGTTCGAGTATCGAACCGTCGCCACAGATGTTTGTCTTGATTACTACACCCAAAAAATATCTGTTGCAAACCGCCGTCGAAGTTGACACTACCCTCTAAAAAATCAGAGTCCTGAAAACCCTGGAATCATTGAGAGTTAATAGCCACAAATATTGTCTAATAATCATTATAAAGGTTGATTAATATTGTTACCTACCTGTTTCTTGTCCTTTTTATGTTTTGATAACCATACTTCTCCATAACTTCCCTTTCCGATGACTTTGATCCTTTCGAAGTCATCATTCATCTTGATGCTATTTTTTCTATTTCTTGTGAAGTCAGCAGAGTGTGATCTCCTCTTTGTGCAGGTTAAAGCTTATGTAATTATCAACACTAATGCTTTCTAACACAACAAAATACATAAATGTAAAAAAGTAATCAGTCAACTTGTCCTCTCACTCAATACTCAAGAACCCAGAAGTTTTGCAGTGTGTTGTTAAGCAAAAACACATCAAAATGTGTAATCATCATTGTGCATTAGTTTAGCTCAATTCTAAAACTTCAACAACAAAGACTAAAACACCCGACCATGTGTCTTAGAACAACTTGGCTTTGTGCCATGGTCTTGTTCTGTGTGGAATTCAGTTTAATTTCCAACTCATACCCTATCTGTATCTAGACGTGAAAATTAGAAGTTTAGGACTACTTCAAGTCTCAATTCTTCGATTCCTGATAGAAGGAAGCTGTAAATTATCCGAATATATCACTGAAATTCCCCTGACACGAACAGAACGTCGTTACTATTGAAGGACATGGTTTAACAAAGGTCCGAATTCAAAGGACTAAAATACTTTTCTACAAGAGACCTATCACAACCAAAACATTTAGCTTTGTACAGGAAGTGTACACAAACTATGCATGGATTGTGGGTTGTCAATAACCTTTTGTACCTTACAAAAAGAAGAGTTCTCCAACAACCCGTGCGGTCACGAAGTGGTAGTGTCAACTGCGACGGCAATCACCGTCGTAATCGACATTATGTCCACTGAAACGGCCATCGCAATGGACGTATTTGTCTATTACGACGGTGCCGTCGCAGCTGACACTACCTAATATAAACGAAGTAGTTCCTTGCCCGACGCACCCCTATATATACCGGAAACGCTCGACATAGAAGCCCTACATCTACCGGAAACGGTCGACATAGCAGCCCTATTAACGGTTGATGTCACTACCTAATATAAACGAAGTAGTTCCTTGCCCGACGCACCCCTATATATACCGGAAACGCTCGACATAGAAGCCCTACATCTACCGGAAACGGTCGACATAGCAGCCCTATTAACGGTTGATGTCGAGATGGCAGAAAGGTCAGAAAGTTATCTCTTAGACAAAGCTAGAACTAGGTAGGTACTTTTGGGTTTAGGGTTTAAGCAGGTCTTTTTCGGGCAAGGACCGCTCACCTAATATAAAAGTGCTGTATAAGCTAGACGTAGTTTGTTGCTTTTCATAATTCGGATGTTAAATTTGCAAGAAACTTTCAGATTCTATGTTTTTAGACGCTAGATATAAGGCACGTGTCCCACAGACAGCCCTCTTCTTTTTTAGATTTAAACTATCAAGACACTAGATAGATAGATAGATAGATAGATAGATAGATAGATAGATAGACAGATAGATAGACAGACAGGCCGACACATTTAAATAGGAAGATAAACAGATAGATTGATACCCTACATAGATGATATTATGTGGGTAGGTCTGAAGACTATGGATTGAGAAGCATAATGCAGGACACAAAACTGGGTATTTTTAAGGGGTTTTAATTATCATTTTCACGCCACATGCTGTTCTCCTGCTTTTGTTATACCGTAGATTCTCTAAAGGTGTGGATGGAGGTGATAAAAAAAAAATATGGTGGTTATGTGATGTCAGGGTCTTACTCCGTGACTGGTGTAAACTTTCTGACGATGTAATGAAGCTGCAAGCTAATCTATAGGCTTAATTGTCGATCGTTTGCTTTCTTTGTCAACATTAATAGCTATATACATGTTTTTCTGCTTTTCTGTTCCTGTCTACTTTGTGTGTGTGTGTGTGTGTGTGTGTGTGTGTGTGTGTGTGTGTGTGTGTGTGTGTGTGTGTGTGTTGATATGTATGTGTGTGTTGGTTAGTGTTCTTGAAACTTTGATTTCATTTCCAATGCCAGACTGCTTAAAACATAATAATCCCCACCGGCTCTCTCTCTCTCTCTCTCTCTCTCTCTCTCTAACACACACACACACACACTCTCTATATCTATCTCTCTCTATCTATCTCACTCTCTCCTCCTCTCTCTCTCTCCCTCCCTCTCTCTCTCTCTCTCTCTCTCTCTCTCTCTCTCTCTCTCTCTCTCTCTCTCACACACACACACACACACACACACACACACACGCACGCACACATTCCCACCAACACCATGGGGCGCTTCAATCTTTTAAAAAACTTTTTACACAAGGCAAACGCAATCTGAGCATCAATACATTCTATAGAATTGTCTGGGCTTTGGAAAGTAAATTGACCTTGGATCAGTATGTTTAATTATGTTTAGATATTAATGCAAAAATGTCTAAGTAGCTATAGATTCACATTTCATAGGATCTATAACTGTACCTATACTTTGATATAGACTTACGTAATGTTATGTATCTATTTAAACATGTTATATTTTATCATGTTTAAATTTACGCTACAACACTGGTGTCGTTTTGCTTTGTGCTCATAATTAAAGGTTTTGTGATTATATTATTGTGATACTTTCTTTGTTACTCCATCAATAACTTCATTTGTACTGGGTGTGAAATTCGCGTTGAAAGATGTTGCTGGGTAAAAGAAACTCGCGAGGCTTCGGGGCCCTGCCTGGAGTCAATAATATTACACTGGCCGGTGCCAGTACAATAATTAGCCCACATTCTCACAATTGCCAAGCAGGTCTACTTGAGGACGATGAGAAAGAAGAAAAGGGTAAACAAGATGACGTAGGGCAGGAAGGTTTCTGCCAAAGCCACGATGAGCAGGGAGTAGACGAACCACACGCCAATCAGGAGTATTCGGGCCGGGAAATTGTCGGTAGAATTCAGCACAATCCTGGAGATGCTCAGACGGCCGAAGATGTCCGGTATGGACACGTTACTCAAACTGTGACGGCCCTCAGCAGCACCTTCGCCACCGGCGTTACCGCCATTAGCACCACCAGCAGCATCGTCACCGGTTGAAGACACGGATGATTCACTGTCACTGGAGCTCTGGTCACGGCGGTCTGGATCAGCCTCGACTTGAAGGACGTTGATCTTGAATCCCGGTTCTTCAGATTGATTCTGTTCAACTGGCAGGAGAGGGAGGGGTGGGGGTGGAAAGGGGGCGGGGGTTTAGTAGATATGGGATTGGTGACATATTCTGTCTGTCTGTCTATCTATATATTCATCCATCTATCTCCTATTTTTCTCGGACTCTGCAGACGACATTCGGGGAGACTCGGGCGCTCTCCCCGGCCCCCAAAGTAAAGTTTGGCATTAAGAAAAGTATGTCATTTATATAGTATAGTGAAGTATTTGTACCCCATTTCTACACCCGAATCGAGTGTGGCAATCGGAGTGGGGTTTACTTATCCAATAAAATAATGAATTGTCAGGAGCGGGACTCTCGAACCAACGACCCTCGCCATAGAAAATACGATGTCTTAACCACTAGGCCTCCTCGCCTCCTAAAATCTCGAAATAGCCATACAAATTTATAAAAGATGACATAGCATACTTTCGTCAAAGGATTCCAACACGCGCCTCATGAGAGCCTCGAAATACTCATCCGCTGGGGGAAATCTGGTGGTGAACTCTTCCTGCAGGTTGACGAATGGGGCTGTCGTTTGTTGGCCTGGGCTGTACTTTCGTGGTCCGTCTGGTCCTGTTTGGGAACAGATGGAGCGGCGGTTTCGGGATGGGAAGGACAGCTGTTGAAAGACGGAATGGTTGAATCTGAATATAGAATGTTTTGTCGTGTTCATATTATGATCAATGATGTAGGAAAATGAGAAAGTGTCAGAAAAAGAGCCGTAGAGAAGAAAAGTGGTTTAGTCGACAGCCAACGGCAACTCCACTTAGACAGCGGTAGTGACCAACACGATCTAGTCATGTGGTGGTGGTGGTGGTGGTGGTGGTGGTGGTGGTGTGATATTAATTGATAACGGTGATGATGACCAAGACACTACTTTGATTGCCTCATTTGACCCAAGTGTGGAAACGGGTGGACATTCTCAACTGAAAGTTGGGGAGGTAGTTTGCGATAGACCTGCCTTATTTTTTAAAAGTGACGAAGCATCATTTGTCCGATTCACGCAAGTTAAGCTCCAGCCCCATGAGCCTAAAACGTTCTTAAGAATACAGTACAGTCGACTCTGGTCGACTATCGCAACTCGATTAATAGCAATTGCCATTTAATTACAACTTGTCCCAAGAAACGGAATAAATTAATTCGAAATAAAAGTCACTGGTTAATTGCAACTTCGGATAATCGCGACGATTTTGCCGCTCCTGCCGTATGCAATTAACCGGATTCGACTTTTCCTACTTTTGCCGTGGAGTAGGCTAGTCATTCGTGTATAAATTGTACAAACCAAAAGCTTGCATTCCCGCTTCCAGAGCTCAACCAATTGTTTGAGGACGATGCACGTGCGGACGCGACCCTTGAGTGCGGATTTGGCCGGGAATGGGTGACGACAAGTGGGACAAGTCAAGCTGAGTCTCCGAAGACGGACATCTGGGTTGTCGTCGCGGGCAATCTCCGCCAGTCTCTTTAGGCATCTGGTATTGGAAAAGACGACAGGTGTGTGTAATTAAAGATAATATCTTTTAGAATTACACTGGCTTTCAAATATGACTCAAACCAGCTCATGGCGGTATCTCTTATATCGAAAGTGATATTAAGACGTCTGGTCAATTGTATCGAACGCAGCAGAGAGGTCTAATAAGGTAAGTAAACATACTTTTTTCTCATCAGCGTGATTGAGGATGTCCGACTGGGCCCTTAAGAAGGCAGTTTCGGTACTATGAAGAGTTTAGTACGCGAATTGATGAATTGCATCTAAATTGTTTATATTAACATGTTTTAAAAACCTTTTAAGGATTACTTTTTCAAGTATTTTAGATAAAAATTGAAGATTTGAAACTGGTCTGTAATTTTTAAAAATGTTCTCATCCAATCCGGATTTTTTCAAAAGTGGTTTTACAATGGCGTTTTTAAAGGAAATGGGAACTGCGCCTGAGCGGAGTGAGTCATTTACAATATTTGTAATGCGTATGAGAAGAACATCTAAAATTTGTTTAAGGAGTGTCGTTGGTAAGGGGTCAAGGTCACAACACTTTGAAGGACTGGCAAGGATTATTTCACGTATTTCCTCTGTTGTTGCTGGAGTTAACTCGTCCATTGTCGATCCGTTGAAAGGTTCAAAAACTGGTTGTGATGTAGTTGCTTGGTCGAGATTCTCCCTCATGTTTTTAATTTATCAGTTAAAAAATGGGGAAAAACTAGCACTTGCAGTTGGTGAGTTCTCGAAAATATATGGTTTCGCATGCTGCTTTCCCAGTATTTCATTAGATATTGAAAATAATTCCTTGCAGGAACGAACGTTCCTAAATTTGGAAGTATAAAATTTTGCATAGCATTTTTGATGATGAGATTGGTCTTGTTCTTCACCAATATAAAAATCTGTTTGTGAATTTCCAGTTTTGTTTGATACCATTTTCGTTCTGCCCTTCTCCTTTCACGTTTTCCTTGTTTAACATCGTCGTTAAACCATCCTGCATCTACTCTGTCCGATATTGTCCTTGTTTTCATTGGCGCATGCTTATCAATGGTGGATTTGCAATAAATGTTATTTAGGCTGTCGATATTGATAAATGTAGTAGCATTAATCTGATTTTCAATATCTTCCTTAAAAGAACTTGAATTTATATCTTTCAATTTTCTACATGTAATAGTTTTCTTGGGCTTAGTTTCTTCCAATAAATATAAAGTACTAAAAATTACATAATGGTCTGAGATGGCCAGGTCGATCACATGACAATCTATCTAGATATGACCAACATCTTTCGTAGTTTACTTTCTAACACTCGACTGGGCGTCTTTTCCCTTTACTACACCTGAGGTGATCGGAGTAATGCCCTTGCCTAAGTAAGGAACGAATCGCATGTGGCGGTGTTCAAACCCACGACATTCGTATTGGCAGACCACTGATTGATATTGATTGCTGCATAAGGGCATATCACTCTCCACCGGGACAGAGTTCTGGGTTTGGTCTGTTGTAGTTGAAACAGAATGTTACCAAGAACCAGAAACAAATCACGTGAAACCCACCGGGTATATTTGTGGGTCTGGTTACTACGATTAAAGAAGCCCCACAGCATCTGGGACAAAGTTTCTTTGGATTTGGATCCTAAAGCCAAAAAGAGACCAGACAGAGAGCCCCGCCCACATGAATGAAGGCTAGGCCTATTTCTTAACCATTACCATTGGTGATCTAAATTGTTACCGTTCAGCAAAAGGTTAAAACTGACATAAGTTGCCACTGGAGACATCATATTACATGTTTTATTTCATTGCTGATAAACACGGTACCAGAACAAACCCCAATCCCGACCACTTTGGATCGTCTAGATACGGCAAGCAGGTGATGAGCCCACTGTGCCTGAATCTTTAATGGCTCAATGACCATCACATTTTTAGTTCTAATGCTCAGATTTTGATCATAAATAACAATATATCGAGGTGATAGAGCCCCTCAATTATATGTATAAGTAAACAGACGATTTTTCAACACGAGGCACATTGTACTAAGTACCTACATAACACATACCTTTTACAAAATGAGTGACCACATTCAAGTGTGTGGGGGTTATGGAAGAATCCAAAGCAGATTGTACAATGAAGGAATAGGCTCCAATGATCTGGAAGAGCCTGCAAATCAAAATGGCAAGTTTTATATAACATAATATGTCATCTTCTAGCAGAGTTGATTCACCAACACTGCACTTACTTGACACATTTTAGGTGTCATTACATATACAGGCCAAACCCCAATCAGTATAAAAACAGAACACTAAAACGAACACAGGACATAAATAGTTAGAACTAAGAAAAGTAAAAGCTAGTGAGAATAAAAACAACGAGAAATGTTTGTGTGTTTCTGGATAGGTAGGTCTGTGGTTCCAATCCTGCCTATGCAGTGCAATATTTGTTATTCTCAATTCTCTTGACTTTGAGAGTTTTTATGACTGAATTGGATCATATTCACGTGTAACCTTCAACTTCTGTTGAACGGCCTTTGATATGAAACTATCTGTGTTTAAAAGGGCCCCAAACTAGCAACTTTACAATTCTTGTAGTAAATAGACCTGAGATTTCATGGCCTCCAAACTGGTGTCAGTCATCTTTTGATGTGGCCGATGGTTTTCCTACAAAACGAACACCGATATTCTTCATCGTCTTCCGGGGACCTACGACATCCACCCTTTCTGTCTTGACAAGAGCCGCCGTGCACACATTGGTGGATATGTCGGAATCACGTCCTTAGTTTGGTCGTTCCTGTTATGGAATGGATTTTTTATTTATGACAATAATGATAGGTCTTTTTATAGTATTATAACACGTTTTGGAAGAAAGGAACAAGCAAATATATCTGGAGGTTTTATTGGCGTGTTATATTTTTTTATTTTTTGTTTTTTTAACTTATTGGTTGGTTAGTTTGTTGTTGGTTGTTCATTTACTTTGTTTGTTATTTGGTTTCAGGGTTTTTTGTGTCCGTTTTTTTGTTGTTGTTGTTTATTTGTTGTTTTGTTGTTAAAATAGTTGAGCCATATTTTTATATTTCTCCAGGATAATCAACTCAAGGCAAAAAGCGTGATTCAATTCCTTGACTTTTACTTTTGTGAAAGTGTCTCGACGTCTATAGATAGATCCTTTGTGAACATATTGTTTGCTAAGGTTTCCAATAAAAATATAACGGTCAAATAATATCATAAGCTTGTGGACAACATTGTTGTTACCTTTTTACTTTCAAATGCAACGTGAATTCATTAAAATGTTGACAGTTGCTTTCCCCCCTTCTTCATGCGCCAGCAATACCCTAAAGATATATTTTACAAAATGAAAGGAAGTGGTATTCCACGTTGGTGCGAACGATATAGTTGCACAGTATGATGATGGAGTAGGTAGCAAAGTTCAGTGAGTGTTTTATTATTATCAATCATTATGTGGCCTAGTATCATCATCACCATCGGAAGGACGAAGTGAAATAGGTAAAACATAAATAGTAAGAAAAATTGTTGCTGATGAGGCGCTTTCACACGGGGCGGAAAAATATGGTCTGTGCACGTGGAAGAAGGGGAGATTATGAAAGAAGAATACTTGTGTTAGAACAATCCGAGGAAAGGGGGGGGGGGGGCGGATTACAGTGTCAGTGAGACTGGATGGACAGCATAATAGTCGGTGTAAACAAATGGGTGCTGATGACGATGACGTTAATGACCGACTGAGATGAAGTACCGGTAAGCCTACTACTACTACTATTCATTGAGACAATCTCGCTAACCGCATGACATGATCCATCATTATGGAGGTGAGTTTCTGACTTATTGCTGGCAAGATAATGTGACCATCATAATTAACTTCGGCATCCTCAAATAAGAAGAAAACAATAATTGAAATAAGTTATGTTATTTGCATGGTTGCCATGGAAACATCATCTTGAATTTGATCTCCGAAAAGGTACAATACATAATTTGGCTTGATTAGTCTCATGTCCAAAAAGTTATGCACGCGGAATAGCATACATCGGTAGAACATCGGGCTCTGTCTCTTGCTAGGCGGCGTTGTCGTGCGTTCGATTTCTGTGGACAATTCCGCTTATCTTCTTCTATGGCTATTTTTCTGGCACTTTCACATTTTCCATTATTTCTTGGTATTATTCATCATCATCACTAGTGACTGCTGTCCTCTAATTTCACTTACGTTAAGTAGTGAGATATAATGTTCAACGCTTTCGTCAGCATTTTGTGTTGAACGGAGCGGAGGCTGTGGACAAGAGGCCTCACACTCACACTGTCAAGTCCACCCTTTGATCTCCTCATACCTGTGTTACGCGTTCGTCGTTGAGCGACTAAGTAGTGATGTGTAAGTCAAACGCGTCAACAAACAACAGATAAATAAGGTGTTCGACATACTTGGAGCCGTTTTTTCACACTATTTACTTATCG